>JAVHNF010083182.1:24770-35312 GCA_034783455.1 Micropsitta finschii | reverse complement strand
TATCAACCCAGCACAAGGTCTTCTGCAACGTGCCACGGAATGTCAGCAGCTCTCCTAATACACAACACTCTCTATTTACATAAAGTTACTAGCATTTGACATATTTATTCTTCAACTATCACTTTAAGAAGTCCATCAATCATGTATCATCACAGCTGCTTCAAAGTAGTGGTCTGAAAACTTTATGATGACACAGTAGAGCAGGCAGTCAAGAAAGAACCACCTACATTTTTGTTCCGTTTATCTAGTTATCATTTATGAGAGCTGAAGGACATACCATCTCTTTTGTCTCATCTCTGCTCTTTAGATCCAAGATGATGCAAGCTTAGTTTTATATTATATTGATGTTAGATTGCATAGCATGACAAGTTTAGCTGAATTTAGAAAGTTGGTCAGATGCCAATATAAAATTTCATATTGATGCATATTATATATTGTGCTTATGTATTATGTATTTTCTGTTACAGCCTAGTAGCTTTTGCACTAATTATTTTTCCATCTTCTGCAACTCCTGATTCTTTTAATGTCTAAAGTGAAAATCTGATTAATTTCCTAGTAAATACAATAGACATTTTAAAATTAAATATGGAATCAATATATCAAAAAAGACACACAAAGACCACAAAGAAAAAATGGAGGCTAATTTTCATCAGTTCAAGTGAACACAAGTTGTCTAATCAGGAGAGGTAGGCATATTTCAGATTACTCAAGCTCAGCATAAAATTTGCTCACTTTAATAAGTGCAGTATTTGTAGTTTTTAGATAGCTAATGTCTGGTCACCTACAACATGTTTTAGCCAATACTGTATATTTATTTATATTTATTATATTTTATTTATATACATATCTGTATATTTATCTGTTTGCAGTCTTACAGTATCAGGTTAGCTGCTTATGAGAAACGGTGCATTTGACAACCACTACTTTTGACTGACCAATGTACAAGCACTTTTTAGAAAAGTTATGGGTAGGAACTTCTGGGGTTTTTTAAACAGCATCTGAAAAATTTAAGAATACTTATTTTTAAAACAAGGAAGCATTTTTACCACGTAAAATATTCTTAGCAATTTGTCTTCCATTTCATGGTCAAAAGACCCATAGCTTGGCAGAAAAACGTGACCAACAGATGTTGAAAGTATCACCTCCAAAAAGACCTTCTCAAAATGGCCCCCCTGAAAACCTCAGAAACATAGCCTCATACCTATGCCTAAAATTTGTGATGTCTTATTCTAATGATGAAATAACAATTCACTTAAATCACTTGCAAATTCACAGCATCAGCCGTAAAACAGCGATATTACAAGCATCTTCACTAAATTATTCATGCCAAAACATTCCAAACTTGCAAACATGTTACAAGAATTTCCCATTCGTATAATATCAAATATTCCAATACATTATCGCCACCTTAGTAAGTTTTACTGCTTTTTAACCAGGTAAGAAAAAAAAATTCCTTTTTTTTCCTCAGAGTCAAGTACCAATTATGTAGGTTTTCTGTGGTGACAGCCTATCTTTACTGTTGCTGCAATATTCATATCCAACAGCATGCTTCTTTACTGATGTCACAGGATAAAGGCTCCAAGACCTTGTCTGGTAACTTTACATGTCTTGCAGTATTATAAAGAGTAATTTGCTGGTATCAAAAAATAAGAGAGAAGATATTTTTCACACATATCTCTTTCATTCTTAATGTTATATGCATGTACAAATATTTTTGTCTAGATGCAAAAATTACCATCATATCTTCCCAATGCCTTTAAAGCTTTTTCCCCCTTCTATGCTCCTAGCTGTAGTTCTCATTTATCTCTTGCTTCTTTACAAGTCAGCCTCTGCCTCTTGCAAACCACATTGTCTGACATTTTCTTAGCCAAAAACGTCTACCAAATGATCATCCCCACTTCTACTGATCATCTGGCATCCATTCAGCTTCCCTCAATGGATTGATCTCTTGTCACTTCTGAGCTTCAAATTATTGATCGTATGTTTTGCATTGCAATATCATGCTTCTTCATCCTTTTCTCTCTGCAAATTGATGTTATGCTTTCCCCAAATTTTTATCTATTGGCTTTCTTCCAAGCCACAGAAACTAGTAAAGTGTTTAAGAGAGCTTTCCTTCTTCCTGTGATTGGCTGGGATCTCTAAATATCCAACTGAGTGAAAAAGAAAGCTTAGCTCTGAAAGTAATTCTGCTGAGAAACCATCCATGCCAGCAACCATGCTTATGGATAAATTGAAACAATGTCAATAAACTTGCTTCAGGTAATGTCTTCAAGAAGAAAAAAAAAATGTAGAAAGAAGTTGTCTCAGTTCTGGCAACATGGAAATTTCAGTCTGCTCCAGAAGGGTAGATCTCCTCCAGAACTGCGAAACAAAGGAATAAACACTATCCACATTTTGCATTCCAGGCTGAGATCCCCCTTTTGTATCTTATGGCAGTTTAAAGATTAATTTAAATGAATTATATTTGATCATGTGGCAACAGGGATACAATAACAGTTAGGTGGAAGCCTTTTCACACTTCCAGAAACAGCTGTGGCTCCAGCTACAAAATCTGCATGCATTAAAACCCCTGGGTTTTAAAGTTAATCTATTAAGGAAGTTGCTGTAAAGTGTATATATGGTTAGGGTCAGATTCATGTCTATATTTAAATATCAAATCACTTTTAGAATCCCTTTTCATTATCCTTTTGTTCATTAGCAGTCAGTAGTCTAGCGAAAAGGTACCCAAGCTGAATGTGCAAATGCCTGTTATCAACTTTGTTCATATGCACCTGTGTCCCGCCTTATCCTGCTTTGGATATTTATGGAGCTGGAAACTTTCTGCAAGAAGTATGTCAAACTTCCAGCAATTGCACTATTCACTAGATGCAAGATTAATGCTGCAGGGAATAAAGTGCTTATCTTTGAACTGTACTTTACAGAAGGCAGAATAAGCAATCACAAGTGTCTAATATATGTATCCAACTTTAGTACTGTGACCTCTTCTCTCCACTGATCACAACAGGTGGCAGCCTGAATACTCTTTAACCTAAAACCAGAGATTTTGAACAAGTCCACTGAAGGCACCAAAGGGTGAGTTCTGACCACAGCAGACTCTCTATTCAGATGTAATTGTAATAAAAAATGAAATAAACTGGCATTTGATAACAAGAGTATATAATGTGAAAGCTACATTAATTTCTGTTGCATGTGTGACTATGAATGCAATAAAAACTCTACTCCATTATTCCTGATGGACTAAATTAGGTGATATTATCCATTACTGTTCAAATAAATTTTATCCAATTTATAGCTGAGATTTCTTGATGAGCTTATTACAACGACAACATTCCACGTTTAAAACATTTTTAGTTAAAACAATCTAAAATATATCTGTAAAATGTTGCAGTAGCTGTTGCCAAGATGGTGCTGTGTTTCACAGCTAAACTAGGCATACAGAAATATTCCTGATTGGATTTAACTCTTCTTATGCCATGCACAAAAGCCCTTCATTCCCTGCTCCTGGACTCATGCAGAGTTCCAAGGAAACCAAAACGCCCCCTGTACTCCCAGCATGGACAGTGAGAGAATGTCACCTTCAAAGGGTCAAAAAATAAGAAAGGAGGACAGAAACTAGCAGGGTGAACAAAAGACATAGAATCTTAAAATTGCCTACAAGAAGCGGATTCCTAAAACACTTGGTCCTTCCCTGAATCGTCAGAGACAATCTTCCGAAAATAAGGTATCTGCCTCTGTGAACTGTACAAACTTCACTGAAAGCAAAGCAATAGGGGAGTAAACCCTCACTGAGAAATTAAACCTCTCCAATGAATTTAAACTTGTATCCAAAAATAAATCTACATTTATGACATTATTAATATCTATACTAAATCCTCCAGTCCTGCTTCATTCATGTGACTTCTTTTAGTCATTTACTGAAAGTAGCAGAAAGGTCTTCAGTGGCAATTCCCCAGATGACATTTGTTCCCCAATAATTAGGAGCCCTAAGCAAGACACCATTATTTTGGCATGGATGATAAACTCCCAGGTTTTAATGTATTTTAATAATGTAATTATTTAATCTGTTTAAAATTAATTTTAGAATAAACTCAAATTCAGTCATGACATTAATAATTGTTTCCCTCACTGTTCGGCTTAAAATATTTATGTATTGTTGCAACCATTATGATAAACATTCATAATTACTCTGTCAGGTTTAAAAACTACTTGTTCTTGCCATTGTGAAAAGTGATTTTTAAAGAAAAAGAAAAAAAATAAATCAGAAAATCTACATGAGCTTACCCTAACTTTACATGCAAACCAGTTACCCTCTGCTTTAATTTGTTTTAATATTTTTAAAGAACTTTCATTACATAGAATAAAATAGTTCCAGCCGGAAAGGGCCTACAAAAATCATCTAGTCCAAGTGCCTGACCACTTCGGGGCTGATCAAAAGCATGTTGTTAAAGGTACTGTCCAAATGCCTCTTCAACACCGACAGCTTTAGGGCATCCACTGCCTCTCTAGGAAGCCTGTTCCAGGGTTTGACCGCTTTCTTGCTAAAGAAATACTTGCTAATGTCCAGTCTAAGCATCCCCAGTACAGCTTTGAACCATCCCCACAAATCTCATCCCTGAGTACTAGGAAAAGGAGATCAGCACCTCCCTCTCCACTTCCAATCCTCTGGAAGCTGGAGAGAGCAATGAGGTTCCCCCTTAGCCTCCTTTTCTCAAAACTAGACAAGCCAAGTGTCCTCAGCCTCACAGGACATCCCTGCCAGCTATTTCACCAGCTCTGTTGCTCTCCACCAGACACATTAAAGTACTTTAATGATGAACCCAGGAGAACTCATATGATGCTTTTAACTACACTAAGCTGATCTTTCCGTTGAGGTTTCCCATTTCGCTTCATTGTAGCTCAGAAGAAAAACTGGTGAGCTGGAAAAACAACCAACACAAATGCACAAATATAAAATTAGAAATAACGGAATAGTCTCCATTTTACAGTTGCAAAATAAATGGATTATGAGTGAGCAATAAACTGCTCCCACAGGAAATGAGGTGTCATAATAATGTGTATTAGCAGGAATATCACAGGTAATATATTTCCGCAAATCAGGACATTTAATCCTACCTAGGTGACTGTGATTAAGCTGGGTACTGCATTTCAGAAAAAAAAGAATTAGCAAACAAGACACAAGCAAGTGTCTTCAAGAATACAACAAAATCGATAAAAGCTGTATGCTTTTCAATCACATATGAAGAAAATGCTGAAGGATTTTTGTTTGTTTGGTCTAGAGAAACACATCATAAAAGGAGGACCTGCAACAATTTTCTACCATTAAAATCCTATTATAAAAACTGCAATTTAATTGTTCTCCATGGCACCTGGAGGAAAAGAAAAAATGTGTTCTATGTACAATTAGGAAAACAACATTAGGAACACACTGACTGCAACATAGTTTGGATTCACAGCAGGTTATCCTTATTTAGAGGTGTTAAGAACAGACTGGACACACATTTGGTAGAGTTAGGGTTACAGTTAGAAATTAGATTATGCTTAACACTTTTCAGGAGTGGGATGGGCAAGTCTTTCTATCCTATACTTCCTATATTCTTCCTATATTGCCCAGGGAAGTTGCGAATGCTCCATCCTTGGCGGTGTTCAAGGCCAGGCTGGATGAGGCTTTGGGCGGAATGGTTTAGTGTGAGGTGTCCTTGCCCTTGTCAGGGGGGTTGGAACTAGATGATCTTAAGGTCCTTTCTGACCCTAACTATTCTATGATTCTATACTGGTATGGTCTGTCTGATTGTGACAAAATTAAAAAGCAAAAGATTACCACAGTCCTGGATTTTTTCTTTTTTCATGTTGAAGTAACACACAGAACATAAAACATGCTGCATTTCCAACCGCTAGAGAAGGAAAAACAGCAGTATAATATTTCTCTGAAATCTGTACAAGATGACAAAATTCTTTTGAAATGGTCTCCTGTTTTTCCATGTCATCAAATTATATATGCTGTTACAGCACAGAGAGTGGCTAGCAGGGACAGAGTTTGCTATAGTAACCAGTACTTGCAGGTTTTTAAATATAATTTCTTATGTTTACCTATATTTATTAGCACCTTAATGATGCCTTCGAAATGTGACCAGTGCAAGTCTTACCTGCATTTAGCACAGGTGTTGAATATGTCTTTGATAAATATTTTTGTAACCTATCTGCACACATTGAGTAAAGATCTTTCTTCCCCTTGACAAAAGCTTTAAGCTCTCATTAATACTAATAGCAACTTTTGAAAAGTTTTCTGATAGGTTTTTCAAGATCACTGGTTGGTATACTGTAAATGTTCATTAAAAGATCATTTCAGACTGAAAGGCCATAGAATGTTCAGTTTCTGAACATTCAGATGTAATATCCAGGGAAAAGATCACATGTAAATTAAGGGAAATTGCATGAAAACAAAATCAGCTGTCAGCTTCATTAGAGATTACTGGCACAACACTCCACATATGCAATGACATTAACTTGTATACAGCAAACCAGGCATGCAAATAAATATGTAACTTTGAAATAAAACACAGTGCTTTCACTAAGGTTTTCTGTTATACTGTTGAAATATCAGCTGCAATAAAACAAAACAGTACTAAGAAAGGATGATGCAGAATCTCAGAGGGGCTGATAGGAAGGAACCTAGTCCATCCCACACTGCTCAATACAGGGCCAACTAGAGCAGCTTGCTCAGGACCATCTCCAGTTCAGTTTTGAATGTTCACAACCTCTCTGAGAAACTTGCTCCAGTATTTGACTACCCTCACAGGAGAAGTTTTTACTGATGTTTAAATGGTTCTTATATTTCAGCTTGTGCCCTTTGCCCCTTATCCTTTCACTGGATACCACTGAGAAGAGTCTGACTCCATCCTCTTAGCACTTGTCAGCTGAATTAGGGAGACGTGATGTTACACACACAGTCATTTACACGGAAAGAAACAGTTGGGTATATCAACCTAGAAAATGATCTTTATTGTATTCATACATCTGCATCAAAAAACCTCACATGATGTAGGCAAAGAACGCTGACAGGCTGTAGCAAGCAAATAGTATGACTATTCCCATTTACAATGGGCAAAGAAGTCAATTAAGTGACCTATTCAGTTAATGCATCACCTGCTTAGAAAAGCTACAACAAACCACAGTCGAGTGTTGTCCTTAAACACATTTTCCATCCAGGAGCTTTGTTGAAGGCCTTCTTGAAGGTAATGGTAGAACCTATGTCAGCTACAATGTAGTAAAACCAAACTTTAGGCTTCCCTACATGCATTCAAAAAGCAACATAGTCAAAAAGCAGCATAGTCCTTGAATTCCGTCTGCCCAAACCTACACAGTACTTAATTTATTCTACTCATCCTTGACAGTTTTGCCTTCCATGAACTGTAACTTCACAATTACACCAAACCTCTGGGTATGACAACAGATTGTTTACTGTGAAAGTTAATGAAAAACATTAAATATCAATTTTTCCACTACCTAGCTTCATCAAGGTGAAAATACACGTCCTATAACATCAAACTGCCTCCTCTGCATTCCTACTTGCCAGTTAGTTGTCATCCATTATGTAACCCACCTGACAAATTCTACAGTGAAGTTTAACGTTTTGCTGACATTTAAAAATATGGGAAATAGCTCAAGAAAAATCTAGCCCACCTACTAAAATCAATGGACATGACATGCTGATTATTCTACTCATCTTGCTTTGTGGCACTGTTAATGCCATCGCAACTCTAATACTTACATTGTTTGTTTGTTTCAACATGTAGACCAAGTGTTTCCTTCCGCATTGCTAGAATACAGCAGTGACCTCCACACACAGAAATTGTGGAATTCATAAAATCTAACTTTGGGAACCCAACACAAGAAAATATTCAAATGCAAGAGAATTCTAACAGCTTCCTTTCTTCTGTTTGTAAATGCACAAAGGTACCACTGTTCATTTACAACTAGATCTCTTTCTCATGGTTCTCTTCACATCCATGACAGCTAGTAACACACACATTAATGAAAGTTTAGTATGATGAACTGCAATATATAATAATTTGAGAATCTGTATTAATCACTGTTTGGAAGTTAAACAGAAATGCAGTGTGTAGGCTTTTATTTCATGTATTTTACAGTTTCAAGAGGAGTGAATTGCCTACCTTCATCATCAGTTATGGCATTTAAAAATAAAAAACAACCCAAGAATTAGCTTAACACATGTTAAGAAAAGTGTTAAAATCATGTCACAGCATACCAAGAAATGGGGCTAGAAAACTGTACACGTCTGTGCAATCTCTTTTCTAGACAGCTAAGTAGTAGGAGCTTCAGAGGTATGAAGATCATACCTCTGGCATGAGCTTCAACCATAAGCAACCAGAGAGCTGTCTATACTCTCCACAGATTTTGCTTGCTAGTTTATATTACCATAATTAAGCTTAAAGTACTTGTATCTACTGAGCTTCATTTTTTTGAGATATACAAACACGGGTGAAAATACACTACAATTTTTAACTCAGTAAAAATTTACCTAAAATAAATCTTTGTCACAATATCAGGATTTATAGTAATTCAGAAATGCTTCAAAATTATCAACCTGTCCTGATGAAAGAACTCTGGGGCCTGTACTTGGTTAACACATGTTAAAATTCCATTTGTATTCTAAGGAGGGATTTTGACCAGAGGCACCAAAAGATCTATCTCCAGATGCCAACTGGGACAATCAAGAACCATTAGCAACCTGCAGATACTTCAATCACTGATGCTGTTGACAGGATAGTTGGATCCTAATTATTTCTGGAACTGGAATAAACTCTCTGTACCTTAAAATGAAAAAGCTAGTATTTTTAAGGAGCAAAATATATCTAGGTAGGATTAAGAAATTGCCCAGTTTTTTTCAGAACCCATTCATATTGTCTCTGCCTATCCCAGCCCCTCCTGCATATATGAGTTACTGTTACAAAGAATACAGTTGAGCATTTAGAAAAATGAGGCAGATGACCTTATGAAAGCGGACCTGTAAGATGAGACATGAATCAGAATGCTGACAAATACCCACAGTTGAAGGTGTCTTTATTTTTCCACAAGAATTAGTGAAAAAAGAATACTCGATCTTCAAAAGGGACAAGAGGACCAAAATACCATTAAGAACCATGATAGTTCTAACTATAAGTAAGGCAAATGCCCCGTTCCTAGCCACTGGATGATTTATACTGCTTTATACTAGAAGAAGGAAAGGGAGTTCCTCTCAAAACCCAGTGGTCCTCAGGTGTTGTATCTGTGAAACATCACCTCTTCAAAGTAGTAATCAGAAGTGACAGATGGTTAGTATGGAATGCTTTGACTAAGGATAACATCCTCATTTATAAGCATTTCCACTTAAGTTCTGACGGAAGCCACGTGAAGGTTGAACAAGCAAGACAGCTGACAAAGATTCTTGGTCACCATAAAAGAAGTTAGAAGTGTATTTCTCAGTAACAGTGACAAAGTATTTTGATTTATGGAGTATAAAAGACAAAGATGAGTACAGAATCAGACTGAGTCGTATATACATGTGAATACATGAAAAGTAAGACCTTGTGAGCAAACGAAGAAGTCTGTACATAACAAAAAGCACAGAACTTTTACTTACTTCTGAAGAATGCATTTTTATAACTCTCACAAACAAACTGATTGAGGTACTTATTTCTCTAACCACTGCTCTTGATGTTGCTACTGCATTCATCCCTAAGCTTCATTTTTATCAGCTCTGCAGAGAAAAAAAAGAAAAAAAGACAAAAAAAAGACTAAAGTTTTCTGCTCTCATCCCAGATTAAAAAACAAACAAAAAGAAAAACAACAACAAAAAAAGTCTATTTGCAGCTTTCTGTTTCTGAGCATATAGTGCCATCTATATTCTCAGGATGCTTCCACAGTGTCTGCAAGAAAATAATTACTTTGCTGTCCTAAAAGCTCAGCACATTTAAATGCATTCTTTATTACACAGACCCTAAAATAACACATACACAATGATTTTCTAAAGTGACAACTGTTTAGGGCTGTTTTGCTTTATAGGATGCTAATTTGAGAATCCTTCAATAGTCCTGAGTGTCAAAAAGCATTAAGCAGCCTCCTTCTTGAAATTAAGACTTTTTTAAGATGCTTCATGACAGACACAAATATTTTTAATCAATAGCTGTGTGTTTTCTTTTCAGAAACTTTGTAACCACTATCCATTAAAGAAGTATAGGAACTACTTGGAGATTCAAAGTAGGCTCTGTAGGCTCTGTAAAGCCCACTCCCATTCTGAGAGCTACAGAACCTTCCGCTACAGAAAAGGTGGCAGGGGGACAGGAGAACAACCGGGACAGTGTCAGTGACTTTCCATCTCTCGGAACACGGCTGTTACCGCTCGGCGGGAGCAGCAGCGTGGCGCCCCACCGGACCCGTGCGCGCCTCCACTTCCGTCGCCGCTTGCACGGCGGGCCGGCGGCCCCAATGCCTCGGCGCTCGCCCCGCCGGAACCTCCGCGGATCCACCGCCACGCCGGAGAAG
>JAVHNF010083164.1:0-11079 GCA_034783455.1 Micropsitta finschii | reverse complement strand
CCCTCAGTGGAAAATGCAAGAAAATCTTGAAGTAAAGCCCTCCTAAAATTTGATCATTTAGCTTTAAAACAAAAGAAAAAGTGCAAGGAATCTACAGAAATACGAATTCCAAGCTTCTCTGCCATAGACTCAGAAGTTTGCCTACATGAATTGAAAATAATCAAAATAGTGATCTGAGTGCATAATTCTGCCTGTGTAGCCTTTGATGTTTGATTTGAGACTCTCATCCTACTTTGCAGTAATGATTCTCTTGCCTGCTAAATCAAGCCATAAGAGATTACTAATCAACAGATGAAATGAAAAGCACTGTCCTGCTCTACTTTTTATTTCTTAATTTTATTTCTTAAATTTTACACTTAATTTTACTTCTAGCTTCAACCCTTCAGCTTCTGATATCATTCCCTTTCAGTCTGTGACCCTTCCGACTTCTTTTAATGCTTGAATGGTTACTTAGGCCCAACTGGGAAAGTCTTACAGGAAATGTACAGAATTTGGCCAGGAATATATAAACATTAAAAAAGAGGAAGTAAGAACAGTAGCTGGAAGGTGCAAAACTGGCTGACCTATAATCCCAGTAACAACTTTGCGGAGAGTTCTGTTAAGGGGAAAAAAAAAAACACTTTAAAAGATCTTCCAGAAACCAAGTTGAACAAGCCAGGCTCTTCAGCTCTCTAGGAATTATTACCCAGTTCATACACAAAGTAAAAGTTTTGCCAATAAGGCATATAGATACATAACCAGAATCTTGTTTCCCCTCTCCAGACAGCAGCTAAGACAAGGTAGGCCAAAGGCTACAGGAAAAAAGTCATGAATGTCAAACAACTTATTCTGTACCAGGAATCCAAGACTGTAAACCAAAAATCATACCTCACACATTATTGTGGATGGAAGTTTCCAGCTACCTAAAGGAAAGTTTACCTTGGTTAGTTCTCTCTTCAAGGCCTATGATATCATATTTCAAATGTCTGGCTAAGATAAATTTGTAAGCCAAACATTAGGATTAACCAAAGAAGAGTAAAACATGTTTTGAAGCTATCTGATCATAAGTTGTCCGCTTTGTATGATAAACTTTTCAGTACAGTGTAAAACATTCAAATCCATTTTACTGTTTCTGGTTTTCTTGCTATGTCAATTGTAGCTACTTATTAAATCTCATTGATGCGAAATCGTTTAACGGCAAAAGTTTATGGAAGCAGTCACATGAAATGAAGATTCCTTAACACTTGATTTTCTCAGCTCATCCTCAAGGCATATGACAATTTCACTCAGATAAAACAAAAATCATGTTGCTCTTATTTGCCAGCGCATGACAAATAATGAGCAAGTAAAAGAAAAATCAGGTACATGATCATCACACTCCGGAAAATCCACCCACCCCACCAAAAGCTAGACAAAACTGAAAGTGTGAACCTTGGCCGACTCTACAGTCGGTAGCACAGTCCCAAGGCAACTTGTCTGCTGCCTGCCAGCACTGACCATCAAGAGAAATTGACTACTTTTGTCCCCAGGGCTTTTACATCACCTCAATCCTATTGCAGGACACTACAAACGTACTAGCAAAAAGTCACATTCCTATGGTTTTAATCCCAAAGGAGCAATGAAGCAGGTAAGATGTAAGGAAGCTGAAGCTTTAAGAATACAGTAGCACATATTGCTAAAATAATTCTAGCACTTCCAAACTACAAAGAATGACTACAATCAGAACAAGTGCTGTTTTTTATGGCTTTCAGTAATAAGTGTTCTATTGCTATAGATCTTTCATAACAAATGTTACTGCAATACCTGGAGGTAGCGTCTCCACACTTTGTGCTTTGTCTTCCCCATCGCTGCCACGCACATCTTTCCTTTTTGGGTCGATATCATTTGGGTCCTCCTGAAAAAAGTACATAATCTTTAAAATAATCTCCTTCATTGATCTAATTTTGTGTTTTCAAAGCAAACACCAACAACTAAGTTTTGTCACGTGACGTGGCCCAAGAGAGCTAACTCTGGATTTTAAGGGAAGGGATGATTTCCTCCATTCATTGAAAAATGTAAAAAAATCAGACCAAATGTTTAACACAGTTTCTGCATTTAACTGATGCAGCAATTCTTATCTGGGAAAAAAAGAAAACGTTTAAAGAAGGAAACCTCTCAGGAAAGATGGAATTTTCTTTCCAAATAAATAAATAAATAAATTAGTAACATTCACGTGAGCAACACAGGCAAAAAAGATTACACCCAAAGCCTGAAGAAAACCTTACTCAAGCAAGGAACAGTTCTTTTTCTCTCAAACAGAAAAGTCAGGTTATCTAGCAGTTATATCTAGAGTGGCAGCCTTACTATTAAGAAAACACTTCCAACAGATCTTCAAGTTGCTGTTTTCATGTGTCCATTTCTGGGCTTCATGGGCAACTCCTATGGAGTTGCAAATCCAGCAATATTTATAATACCCATTTAGAGAGGGGGAAAAGATTCCATCTTCCCCCTCTTCCTATTTCCAACATTTATTCTGAATCTGTAAATCTCATTTTCCTTTCAAGAGGAAAAAAAAAAAAAAACCACACTCTGGTATGCTCATTACCACAAAAATACAAGATGTCAAGCTGGAATTCTCCCATAATGGATTTGGAAGAAGCAGAGAAGAGAGTATTTATAAGAAGGTAATTAGCAACTGTATGCCGATTTGCACACTACACTTAGCCAACTGATTTAAGTGCCATAAGCTTCTGTTGCTTTTACACATTTGCCAAAGGAAATTCTGTTTCCTTTTCTATATCTGCACTGAAGAAGCAGCAATTATAATACCAGTTTTATTTGCACAACCGTGCTAAAGACATCCATACTACAATCAGGTAAGAAGATACAATACTATGCCTATACTAATAAGTAAGTGCACCTAAAAACATTAACAGGCAACAAAGCCAAGCAGTGCAGAACAGTTCGTATCTCTTCTAGCAACCTGTCATAGCCTCCAGAACAGGGTGATGGTGTACAAAGTGCACACTGTAAGCTGTCTTTGCCATCCCAGTTCCTAAGCCTCATCTGAGAATACCTTGTGTAAAACAGTAAGTAGCTGGAACAGGCCAAACTTACCTTAGGGAACATTTCAACCACAAATCATATTATTTCAGCATGTCCCCAGGTATGCCTGAATTTTCCAACAAAAATTGAGCTTAAGTGTCTGCATTAACTAGGCACCAATATTTGGAAGTATGTTGAAAAAAGACATCAGATTTCCAGACTACTGTAATGCAAAACTGAATAGTGCTTTTTTGTTATCGTTCATCATTTTCAGATAAAAAAAGCCATCCAAATACTAAATCAGTTAAAAAATGAAATGCTAAAAATACGTGGTTTTCACATCACCATGCATCGAGGATACTAGAGAGAAGGAATTTGTCCAGGTTCTTGTACCACCTTTCACCAGGTTGGTACATGCCTTGAGCCACTGCTTGTGAAGGTCAATCATTTCACTTCCAGATTTAAAACAACAGCAACAAGGAAAACCAAAACAACTTCCAAAAAACACACAAGTACATTTCAAGAAAATTATCATGGCTCATGCTAGTGAGGGCATCTGCCTGTCACTGTGCATGGAGTCTCATCAGCACACTGAAACGGAAGCTAGCTATGGTTCTAGAAAATTCTATTTCACTAGTTACTTGGTTTTGTGCATCACATTAAAGATAGCAACACCGTGGAAACAATTAAGAATCAATTGCAGCTGGAAGAAAAATCTTCCCAATAAGAAGGCCAGGGTTTACAGATTTCCAGAAAGTTCTTCATTATCCCAAATTACTGTAATGAGCCTAAAAAATACCTACGTAAGTTGAAAAATAAATGCAAAACATCTATTAAGCAATGGAAAAAGAAAAATGGTAAGGATTTCTCCTTTACCTAAACAAAAAATGTTGAGTGCTTCCTCATTTTCTCCCTCCCTTTAAGGCTTCAGGGGAAAATTCTCCCTTTCCATTAATCCTTTAGATGACATGAATTATTAAGCATAATTATTTATCAAATTCTTTCACTTTGGGGTTTGTTGTTTGTTTACTTACAAAAACCACAAACAAAACACAACTACCAAAGGTGAACTTCAGATCTTACAGCTAAATGCTATTTTGTATGGCTTTTAGGAAACTACTTGGGTAGAGCCTTCAGACCTTCTGAGGTGAGCCAAGCCGCCAGGATGAAAGTTCCCACCTCAGATTGCTAGATGTTCAACTTGCCTCCCAGGACAACACAGTATAGGTTATTAACCTCAAACCTCTGTGCCCTAGACTAGGGGGTTTATGGTATTTTTCTTCCCCAAAAGAAAACTGGTTTAATTATTTTTAAAACTGACTACATAGCTAAAAGTGATGTTCTGTTGTAAGCACTAACTTTCACCCAGTACAGCATTTGGATCCATGTGGGAAAACCAGGCCTTTTAGGGGCAAACAATATGGTATATCCTTTACAGAGAACTCAGGTGTACAAAAGAAGAAAGCAGACATTAAAATCAGACACAAGTAGAGCCACTTTCTTACATCTCTGACTTAATTGCTTCAGCATGTTAATTGGGTGCAATACACGAATGAATCACAGGGTCAAATGACATTCCCATGTTGTCATCATCATGGGACAGAGTTGCTTTTTCAGCTTGCTTGGAGCGAGACGAAATCCCAACTTCTAATGTGATCTTAGGAAGCCGCTTGCATTTGATGAGTAATCTTGGTATAAGATTAACAATGCTTGCACTGACAAAAGTCAGCCATACAAAAAGCTAAGCTCAAGGCAAGATTGAAAGCAACTGAAATCATTTAAGAGGAGGCACAGCTCTAATCATGAAAGCACAAGAGGGAGATTTAATGAATAAAAATTAAAAAAGAAAAGGCTACAGCTTTCTTCTGTACCAAAATCCTATTAATACATTAATACTATTAGTAGTTAATACTTTAAAATACTATTTTCCTACCATATTAAGAAAACTGACAATATCAGGCTACAACCTAAATACGTAAATGCTGTAAATACACCTGGGCAAGCAGTTTAAGCTTATGAAAAACTAAAAATGGTAGATGGCAAACTAGCAGAGACAGTAACCAAACATCAGATACACATGGAATGCCACTAGAGTAATACGTTTGCACTCATTAATCATGCAGTTATTTTCTCATGCCAGGATACATACAGCAGCATCAAACGAAGCACACACTAGCTATAGGGCACACGTTGCAGGGATTTGGCATACATTAATTTTACACAGCATGTCACTGCTTCTCATTAATTCCTGATTTGGTACCAGATGACATGCAAAGAAACAAAACTGCAACCTTTTGACTCTATTCAGCGGGAAATCTTACAGCAGTATTGTAATAATGTTTTATGTGTACCAAATATATCTAAACTAAATGTAATTTTTAAATTAGAGTATCTAAATACCTTTGCTACTCCAAAACCTCAGAAGTTAGTGATGTATATTTACTTACCAAATCACTAAAACATCCTTGCAAACCATAACCACAATTCAATAGGGTTATATTGAATAAATTTGGGGTGTTTAGGGTTTTATTTGGCTTTTTTGTTAGGCTGATTAATCACTGAAGTGCAGCAACATTCCCTTTCAGGATATAATAAACTCTGTATGCCTCAGAAAGCCTACATCAGTTTACAAGCCTTGCTATTACCACTTTTCTTTCCTTGCTCAACTCACCCACTCAAGTAAGACTGTAGATTGAATCTGAGATATGACAAAGATGCAATATGAAAACTCAGTTTTGAGAACTAGACTTGAAAAATTCTTTCAGCAAATGATTAGTTACACATTTGCAGCTGCTCTGACTGGTGAGGGGAAAGGGAGGATGAGGTAGTACAAATGCAAAGCAAGATTCAAACACATTTTTACAGCGTTTCTACACATCCACAACAAAACACAATCATATTCAACAAGAAGTTTAAGGCTAGTGCCAATTCGGTTTAGAAAGCAGTAATTACACACAGATGTACATTAGTGGATAATTTCATTACTGTTACTTAGCTCTTGCAGGCCATTTACCTTCCTGGTTTTGATATATTTATTTGCATTGATTACTATATTTCTTACAAGCATTGCAAAGCAACTAGCATTTTGTCAACTGTTGTTCCATTTGGCACATTAAAAGAGATATTAAACTGATTCAAGTCACTAGGTATTGCTCCTACATAAAAAGCACTTAAAACCACTACTGTTTTCCTATTTCTGTCTTCCAATGCTTTTTTCTTTTAATTATAGTTTCAAGTATCACGGATTTGACATTTAACTGCTATGTATTAGATCTCATTATGGCAGAGATTTCTATCCTACACTGGCTTCTATCAACAAGAGAACAACTTACCAACATGTAACATCACTAGATATATTAAGATACCACACGCCTTACAAGTAGCAAGTCAACAGAGACTTCAGCAAAGCTCTTGTGGTTGGAAACATCTTAAACGGGAGCTGAGTGTGTCTCCAATGCTAGCCATTGCTCTCACAGACAACCCAGATGCTGAACAACATGCACCGTTTGGGCGAAGGAGATGCTTGGGAGCTTAGGACTGCATCACATGCTACCTGGACAGCTGTTCAACATCTCTTCCATGGAAAGGTGAGAGCCAAATGAAAACATCTCACAAGATACCCAACAGAGCGCTACCCAAAGGCTAAAGTTATCCAGCTGTCCTAGACACACATCAAATCAACTGCTTTGCTCATCACCATGTACGAGCACAACTTCTCAAAGAAATTCACACAGAATACATGAAGTGGAGAATTGTACAGAATAAAACCAAGGTCTACTCGCCTTGGCAGCATACAGTCAGATAGAATAATTGAAGAATGTGACTTCATGGGACATGCTAAGGCTTAATATACGGTTTGGTACTTGCTTTTAAGATGTTGGCCAAGGGCCAGATGCAGACAGATTTTCTTCTACTGATGATTTTCTAAGAGGAAACTGAATACTGGCAGCATCTTCAAAGAGCATCATTTGATCCAGCTGGCCTAATACAAGGCTTTGCTGCATCATGCAGCACATATCAGGCAAATCAGTTGATGATTTTGGAAGGAGTGCTCTCGCTGCAGATGACAATCCTTTCAGCAGTTCATATACTTCTGTTATGATCATGTACTTGGGGCCAGATACACAAAAGCACCTTGATGTTATGTAAAGCAGCACTTGGCATTGCAACAGTTTAATGCCAGCTACAATTCAGGTCTCTAAACCAAGCATGAAGGCTCCTTAGAGCTTAGCTACCTAAGAAAAGGACTCAAAGCCAAGCTGTCAGACAACAGCCTAAGCCGCAGTCACAGCCAAAGCCCATTCTTCCTTGCTACTGCTGGCGTCACTGCCTCATTCCCCCCAAATTCAGTTTATAACCTTAATTACATCATGTTAGATGTAGGCAGAATAGCTAAGCAGGCTCTGAAGTGCTTGTTCCTCCTAACCCAGGAGACCCTTCAGGAGAGGACAGGATCCAGCCTGTTGGCTTGCTTTCTGACCTAATGCTCACTTGCTGCCTTCCAAGAAGCCTTCAGAAACACAATTCCAAGTCTCTCTTGCTATAGTAAATGAATCCAGCTTTCCTACATGCCAAGCAAGCATTCCAGCAACTTAATGTAACTACATTACAGGGCACCCATGTCTTCCCCTGTCAGCAAAAATGTTTTCTATGAAACGGAGATAGAGTGCTCTGAAAATGCCTGAAATGCTGCTTCTTACAGGCAAGATGTGCAGAAAATATCCCATAAACAAATGCTAACTTCCTTTGATTACCCACTTGCTTAGCATTAGTAAAACAGACATTTCCAAGTACACCAACAAGCAAAGTATAAATAAACAGAAAAAAAAGAAAGTCAATATGTGAGGCTAGATCTCGATGATTCGTTTTAACAGTGCTAAAATACCCTTCCCAAGGCCAGATTCTCCATTTTTCATAACAGCAAATTCTTGCATTACTGACAAATGCAATTTAATAATAAGCTTCACAGCACAGGGTGTTTCTCCTAAAATGCCTGGTATTGATATAAAAAAGCTGCATCATAAATTCAGACTCTCTTAAACAACAGTGACTTCCTATAGGACAGCAAATATCTGTCCTATAATTTCAAAGAAATGCTTGAAACAAGAGCTGGCTGAAAATTCAAAGCAACTTCTTTTCATGAGAAATAAATAAACCTTCAAATACTGTTTTCATTTTGGGGCAAAAATGAGGGAGATTTTTCCTTCTCAAATTCCTGCCTCCCACCAAAGAAAAGTGGCATATGGGTACTTTACTTATAGTACCATGAAGGAAAACTACCACCTTCTGGCTCTTTCTTCTGCACTGCAAGCAACCATCTGTATCTTCCAAGGCTATGCTCAGAGACTGGGATGCTGCCAGACAATTTGGTATTAATGAGCAAAACCCTGCTTTCAGTGTTAGAATAGACAGAATCGGAGCATATGAATACAGACAGAATCAGGGCCTGAGATAAATCACAGGTCCAGTTTGTTTATAATGAAGGACATGGCTGTCTGCAGAACTCTTCCTGCTGTCTTCATTTAGCATGGCAAGCTTATTTTAACAGCTTGCTGAATCGTAGTGTACTTACTTATCTCTGAGCATGAGCGTGACTGACTTATGGGAAGCTGCATGACTGAAGTTAACCATGTACCTAAAAATCCTTTCAAGTAGGTCTTCTCAAAGTAAATAAAGGGAATCATGTTTTGGGGTTCACATATGAAGCAGTTTCTATTATCTTCCTGAGAGGAAGAATCCTTTAACAGCAGCTTTTGTAGTTACCTGGCAGGAGACGATGGCCATGCCTCTGAACTTCCTTTGTAAGGATAAAAGGAAGAAACAGTCCGGCACTGCTTTACATCGACATAAGTTTGTTGAAGTACACACTTTAATAATATGGCAATTTCTGACACCATTGTTCATGGCTAAGTCTGTATTTGTAGATAAAAAAGGGCCAAGACATGGTTTCAAATACTGACCATGCTATTTAAACTGTTTACATGCTTTTTCCCAGCCAGTGCCTGGGAATGGTGGGTGACAATAAAAGTCAGGGGTAGTTCCAAATAGGCAGGCTGCAATCTTTTCAATGTGTTTTGGAAAGGAAGAAAACCTAGTTCCATGTATGTGAGATGTGTCATTCCATTTTGCATGAGACAGAGAACAGATCCCATACATTTTACACAGCAACACAGCTATAGCTTGTTTTCCAGAATGTAATCTTGTGAAAGGACAACAGCAGCTACAATAAGTTGAAAGAATGTTCTAGAAACATTTCTCAGGCCTATTTCAGATATCAGTAATCCAAGGTTCATGTTGCACTTGTCTTTCTTACCCGCTCTCCCATGCCCCCAAAATATGAGAGCTGTACAAGCTGAAATTCTCATTTTTAGGTTGTAGGTTGAAAGCTTGTATGGAAACCTGTAGTCTGAAATATGTCTAAGGTAGTTGTAAGAAACTTTTGAAAGCAAGAGAGTAGTAATGAAAGCCAGGAGTCTGGTTTCCAACACTGGCTAAGTATTTCTGGAGGGACAAAACTCAGTGACTGCCTTAAAATGTTAAGCAAAAGAAAGACCACTGTATGCAGATCCGAAACCTATGAAGGAACTTCTTGCGGGGAGAGATAGCCATCTGTGTAAGCAGAGTCTGTAGGGGCATGGGAGGACTGGAATTTACCCTCTAAGCAGAAAGACTGCTAATACCATGTTCAGAAGCCAGCAGAGGATCTGTCCTTTGTCTGCTGAAGCTTCTGTGTGCCCTAAACCTGTTAGTGCATAGGCACTGAAGTCATTGCACTGATTTTCAGTACAATGAGGAATAGCAATACTACAACACAGCAGTAATACTGTAGGAGATTATTAGTTGAATAGTTGACAGTCTTCTGCAAATATACTAAGAGACAGGTTCTTTTATGCAGAATTATATACATAGTATTTAGTCAGTTGGATACACTTTCTGTCATTTAAACATACACGGATTTGAAACCAAGAAAATGGCTTTCTAAGATGTCTTATTGCGACACCAGAAGCTCTAGGCTTCATAGAACATGTCGTACAGAGAGTCAAAGCAGGTACCTGAAGATTCATTCCTTTCCTACCTTAAAAATAATCCAAAAACCAATTCTCTCACACCCACCAATGACACCAGAGTTATGCCAATTGCTGTTTTCTGAATAAAAATATTTTCCTTTCTTTTCCTTGTGCTTAGGCATGTTGGAGGCTGCCATTCCTACCGTTTACATCTTCTCAGTTCACCTCACCACTAGCAGTGTGCATTTTCCCAAGAATGGGAGTGAAGAGGCATCTGTGTGCAACTATCAGCAGCCACAGACTTTTAGCGGCATAGCCCAAAGAGCTATGTCCTCCTTCTGTCAGCAGCAGAGGAAAAAGAGAAAAGCTATCTAATTATGGCTGTCAATTCAAAGGTCAATTAAAATAATCTCATTTGCTTCCATGGGTTTTGGATGAGACCCACAGATCTTTATTTTTAGGTATGAAAGGATCTATTGCTGGCTGCTTAAAATACACAGTGACTGACTCCTCACCCATGGCACAATACTCCTCCCTTGTCTTTGTTGCACTTTGACAATGAAAGGACCTATTTAAGTTTTGTCCAGCATACACTCATTTCCAACATTCACTGAATACTTCGTTTAGAATGGTTTTCTGGAACATTTCTTTCTCTTCTCATAGCCCTCCCTTGTACAGCGTCTGAGTCTACTGGATTTACCCTGTCCTCTGGCCATATAACTGGATGTCTCTGTATGAATAGACCACCACAGGCATATATGCCAGTTGTAATGTACTCTGCAAACCACAATGTCCAAAAAAAGTTTACTATCTTGCTTGAATTGTTATCACTGCCAGGAATCAACTTGGACTTCAAGTTGTGTTGGATTGGATCAAAGCCACCAGTCCTAACAAAGTCAACCCTGCTTTCTTTTTATTAACTGTTTAAGGGATTTACTGTGTACTGCAAATAGCATAAACAATGAACTTCATCAAAAAACACCTTCCCATAGGTGAGATCATACTTTTCCAGTCAAGTAAATATGCATGAAGAAGGTGTTGCTGTGGGAAGTCACCCAAGACTTTAAAA
>JAVHNF010083152.1:10698-24932 GCA_034783455.1 Micropsitta finschii | reverse complement strand
GACAGAAAGGTGGTGCTGTGCTTCTTCTGTGCACAGAGCAAAACACCAGTTATGCCTGCGCACAGGGAGGTTTCAGGACCACCAACAGACTTTCATGTCACTATTTGCTTTCCCATCTAAACACCAAATGAACAGAAACTCTCAAAAGGCAATGACTGGACACGTTCTAGGGATATCAAAGCCCAGGGGCTGTTTCCAGTAAACAGTACGGAAAAGATCATCCTGTTTTAAGAGGCAAGAATGCTTATCCATATGCATGTAACTATACACTGTTACTTGCCTTCCAAAAAAAACCAAGTCCCAGGTCTGTTTTACTTAGCTGTTAGGGGTAGCCAGTGACTCAAGTAGATATTCCAGTCCTGCCCAGCTTGGTTCTAGGAAACAGTATGCTTCTGACCATGCTTTCAGTGTCCTTAACAACAGCCTTGAAGGCTATGCAGCACCATTCCTTCTGGATTAAAGACACCAGTTTAGCATCCTCTTAGGCTCTGCTCCTGGTTACTGAACATCTACTTGTCTTATCTCAAGAAGTTAGCATGAGAAGTGCTAATGAGCAGCTATTTACTTACACTTCATCTACCTCTGGAAATACAGAAATGGGAAAGAAAGTAATATACTGCTTATATTATAAGCACTTAAGGCTAAGTGTAGTACTTCTCTCAACATTGGGTAGACCTCAGTTACTTATGATACCTCTCTCTTATAAGGACTGGCTTATAGCCCACCTTCTTACAGACCCTTCCCCTCTCCTCTGTTCCTTGGCAAGTGTTTCCAGTTTCTGAGGAACTCTCCACAGGGATTGTGCCCTCCCTGACCTGTCAGCTTCTACTGAGCAGAGCAGGAACTTTGAACAATTACCAGGAATCGCTTCTCAGCCACCAAAGATTGTCTCTGCACAGTTGTCAGACTTTCTTGGAATCTGTGGCAACACCCAGAACTCAGTCACCTTTCTGCCCCTCTGCAGTAGACTACACAAAGGTAATGAAACAAGCAGAACACTTAATATCTACAGAAAATGAGAGGTCCCTTCTGGGTTACTCAGTTCCTCTGTCTCAGACTTCCTGCACTAGTACTACTGGCTACAAAAGGCTGGGACTCTCCCATAACTATACATGCACTCGGGTAGCAGCAGACAGCCCAGCTGCTCAGTGCTAGCCAGTGTGAGGACTCAGCACGCATGCTCTGCCTCTGTAGATTTTCCTTTTTCTGAAAGACCTGGTGTTTGTTCATTGCAGAATGTTTCTCATTGTGCAGAAGAAAACTGTCATTGTCCCAAGCTCTGAAGTAGAATAACAAGGCATTCTTGGTGGAGATTCAAGAGTGGGGTTCACTTCTGCCTGTGCTTTCTTAGAACTGAGACTCCTTCAGCTTGCAGTGCAAATGCCACCCGCACTTGCTAAACAGCTTTCACTCTGGTGATAACTGTATGTTAAATACACAGCCTTATATAGAAATCTTAGTGCCATTTACATAGTTCCAGTTCACAGCATTTACTGGATGTCAGCTGTGTTTCATGACAGTTTTATTACCCTACCTGTGGAAAACCTTCGCCTCTCAAGCACTGAACACAATGCAGCTCATTGTATTCCGTGAGACACAGCCCTGTTTTTTACTGGATTAAAAGTAACTGTGGCAGAACCAAGTTTCCAATACAGTATTTCTTAATGCAGCGTGGAACTTAATCTGGTTCCTGGTTTTGATGCCTAAAATAATGCAGGCATGAACTGAATATATGCTAAATTGTTCATTTTAAACTATGTGCTGCAGTCAAGTAATTATTAGGGAGAATGCTTGAGATAGAAAAGTATTTTCTGTACAGTTCTGAGCTATGCAGAAAAGAAAGTCTGAAATCCTTGCTTCATTTAAGTCATATTGCCTACAGCAAAGCCAGAATTTCACCTAAGGAATGAAAACAAAGTAAGAGACAAAATAAGGGAGAGTAGTGTTTTGCAAGGGAGTCACATACCATTCAATTGCCCAAAGCTGAACTCTGCACAATCACTGTTACATGAACCAAACATGAAATAGGAAAAGCATTCACTTTCCCATTGGTTACCACACTTCTGAAATGATGGAATTTTCCATAATTTCATAACCTGCAGTGCTGTGATTTCTCCTTCTGATTAGGAATTGCAGCCAACTGATAATGGAAAGAAATCTGCCAGACCATATGGTGGAAAATTCCAAGGAATATTAGTACATCTAGTCTGAAAAATACCCCAGTGATGCAGTTTTGACAAGAGAATGTTTATTTTATAGATGAGTTTCACTGAATAGCATTAGCAGGACTAAGAAACCTTTAGAACTGAAGCTGCTGTTTAGTGTGACAGGTAAGTGTGTGGTCATAAGGGCAATTCAGCATGTTACTGGGCCATTGGTAAACATCAAGATGATTAAGAGATTATTAATCTGAACCACAACTGGGCTAGTGACAGACGAGCACTACCTCACTAGGATTTACTCAGCTGTCTTTCCTGATGTATGGTTGTTCAACTTGCAGTTTTTCTTTCCATGACCGTGTCCGCTGAGTTCCTTTTTCATCATCCATTTTACAGACCACATGTCCCTCTTAAACAATGGTCCCTACAATCCAGGTTTCCTGGCTGTTACTTGCCAGGCCTATGTATCTTTTGCATAGTTAGGATGATGGCATACAGAAAGCAGACAGCAACTGGTAGCAATAGTGAAGGTCCACAAAAAAAGGCTTTCCATCTTTCAGTCTGTTTCTATGCCTCCATCACCTCATTGTTCCTTCAACTTGATCATAATGGACTTTGTCATACAGCATTTAGTGATTTTTTTTTGGTTAAGGCTTGCTCAGTCCAATCTCTTCTTGGAAGGCTTCTATCAGTCTTCTTTTGCCTCTTCTTCATATCACACTCTTGAAAACTCTTTGCCACTTTCTTCTTGTACTTCCCATCAAAGTACAGCACTTAGAAATTTCTTGCTTACAAGTCTCCTACTGGACATATTCTTCAGAAACTGCCTTCATGACTACAGTATAAAACGTAGCTACACTTGCAATAATGCTATACACAGAATTTAGTTACAGATCATTTGGTCTCTCTTCTGGGCTTTTGTTCCTGTCTGATTCTGTAAGGTATATTCATAAGGCACAAACTGTCTTTTTTGTGCCACCTCCTTCCTCTGTCTTCATTCTCTAATATGGAATTGTGCCTATGGAACCATGCTATTTCACTCATTTCTTCTCATCTTGGTGATGGGGCCCGGCCATTTAAACATTTCTTCTTTCTGAGTGACAGCACTGAATGAAACAGTCAGTATTTTCCTTCCATGCATTTGAGTTGTGAAGAACTGAATCCAAGTCTTAAATGCTGGGCTCCTGTTCTAAGCTGAAAGAAGCGTTGGTATCTCTGGCACTCCATCCTGTGCTTTGGGGCTCAATCCATACAAGAATGATGAATGCCCAAGGTGCAGACATTAAGTATTTGCCTTCTGCTACAAGGAAACCCCAGAGCAAGGCACAGCAGCAGTGCACCTGATGCTTTATGCCTGAAATCATCTAAGGGATGAGTCTCACAGGCATTCAGAAGTTAAGGATGCCATTTCTCTGTCTACACCAGCTACAGGCAATGTGGAAGTGAGAAGTGTGGATTTCCCACACCAAACTGATACAGTCTAGTTAGGATCCTGCCGTAATTAAGCTGAGACAGTTGGAACCTCTTCTCATCTTTTTACCTGCCTTTTTATTTCTGTAGCACTTGCCAATGGAAACACCTAATGTGCAAACACTTGTTAAGAATTACTATAAGGTTGTTAGTGGGGCATATTATCTTTCAAGACTTTTTTTCTTCAAAGACATATAGCACTGAAACATTTTCTCTTTTATTTTGTTCCCACAGTAAAAAAGAATACACTTTCTTTTCTGTAAAGAAGTACAAATTTTATGTACTGCAGAAATGTAAGTTTAAGGGGGGAAAGAAAGACACCCATTAACCTGGATAAAGCCTGAAATCCCATTCTGGATAACGATATCAATTTATAAAGTGATATTAATGTATCTAGTACTTACCAAAATAAGTCCAGAGATTAATGAGGAAGTGCCTGTCAGGGCAACATAGAACTTGGGGGTTAATGTGTTCAAAAACATACTCACTGGAAAAGAAAAGAGAGGAAACCATTAGTACAAGAGCAGGCCATGTTCTCCATATGCGTCCCCTCCTCCTCCCAACTGCTTTCCAACCTCAAATAAGTTATTACCTTACTTTTGGTAAAAAAAGACAGTTCCAAAAAGCATCCTGTTCCATCTGCCTAATACGTGATACAGCATTAGACTGCCACGTGCAGAATTCTGTTTTCACAACAGAGTCAGCCACAGTGCATTGGGAAATAGCTGCACTCACATTCGGGTCTTTCCTGCTCCAGTCCAAGCTCCATTGAGGTTGAGTTCAGGATTCCCCACATTACATGGAAGACATTTCTTTACTGCATTTGCTACTCCGCTGCAGTTAGAATGATAGGGGCCGATCTCACTGTGCTGCATTCAACACTGTCTCAACATCCTGCATGATCTTGGTGAATCTGGACAAATTTTTAAGCGCCTTTTATTTCTCATTACCTCGGTTCCTATTTTATGAAGTAAATGATCACAGCACTTCCCTAATTTGTGCCACTTCAGTAAAGCTGGTGAACCACTCCGTATGAGAACAGTGAGTAAATGCAAGTAACAGATTAGGAGAAGACCAAACTGGCTTTTTGATAATTAGGGGTGAAAATCATGATAGCTATCCAGATTATCTGAAATCTAGGGCAGAAGCAAAGCCAGAGAAACTACAAGGAATGGCAGTTCCATCTGCATGGGCTTCTGGAAATTCAAAGAGCTTTTCTAGTCATACCCTATTTTGACTAAAGCTGCTGAGAGAATCCCCAGGTAGTCGTGCTCAGCCCCCCCCAGAAAATCCCTATGTCCTTAAGAGAATAAAATAATGGTTTTATGGGTTTTGGATCACTCTACAGAAGCTACTACGGAGAACTGGAGCTCTTCCATGAAATTCTAGATGTTTAAAGAAAACTCTCAACTTCCCCTCACCTCCATCTTCCACAAATGAAAACATTCTGTATGAAACTACATGGAGGGTTAGAATATCTTCTGTAAAAAAAACCTACTGGTTTTTTACACTGCCAGTGCCAAAGTATTTCTCAAACATATACGCATATATGTATATACACACACACATATATATTTGTATATATGCATGCATCCCTGACGGAAGAGGGAGCTGACAATAGTTAGCTATTAAATTTAAAAGGCTTGCATCAGACTATCAGTCATTAAAAAATGCTGACAAAAAGATACGGATACATAAATGGGAGGCCCTCAGTTCATTCTGTTCTCTTCAGAAATGACACTTACTGAGATTAAATAATACGGAGCCAAAAGAAATGAAGAGAAGATTACAACAGCAGGATACAAATCATCAAACATATGATTAATTTTCCATGACCAGTAAAACAGAAAATTGCCTGCCAGAAATGTATCACTAAAAGAGGTCGAAACCCTGCAATTCAGCTGCTTTGTTTGGGGTTTGGCTGCATATTTTCTGTATTTTTTTCTTGAAAAGGCCATAAACTGTTAAAATGGAAGTGTCATTTTCTGCTGCGCTGGAGTGGCATTAAGCACTAAGCTGGTATAGCAAAGAACTAGTTTGGTAGGGTTTAATTCCATTGTACATTTCCTTTCACAGATGAATTAGATGTCAGATTCTCAGCTAGTGTAAATAAGGATAATATCCCCAATTTTACCATGTGCAGTACAGCTACACTGATTTATGCTGGCTCTGGCTCAATAGTTGGGATTTTCCCACATCTTATTTCTTTTTTTACTGTTCCCATTCTTTCTTTTTGTTTGTTTTTTATATGTCTAATACAAGCTGCCTTTGAAATAGCAGCCCCTGCTTTCTCCAGCCCAAGTACCTGCTAAGAAGGAAGAGGAATGGAGAGACTGAAATAGCTTTGGCTTCTGCCAACCTCCATGATTCCTTTAGAAGAAACATTCCTCATTCTGGAATGCAAATGTCAGCCAGAGACATAATCAAACTATGTCACTGGGGAAATTTCAGACTGCCAGTGAAATTACTTCCTCTGCTTAGGTCAGGATATTCCTGAGAGAGTATATGCTCTGATGGGATATAGATGTTCATAGCTCCCATGTAGCACAGTGCTGCTGCTGTGCCAACAATAACATGAAAAGCCAGGCCATGCTTTCTCTCCCACTCCTCCGCCACAGCTTCACAGCTCCTGGAATGTTGGCATTTCTTCTATTAAACTGGGAACATTTTCCTATTACCCTAGAGGAAACTTGATTTCCAAGTTGTGAAGCCACCTAAATCTGCTGTGTTTTAGAATATTCTCCATGAGGCTATCCACTGAATATGGATATAGCCTATTTGTTTTAAATTCCTATCTCCTGTTTCACTAAGAAGTGCTGCAAAGACAACAAAGTTTCTTAACCAGTGATGAGATACTCATCATTACTGACTGCCATCAATAGAATTTGCTTTCAGAAATGCATTTCCATTTTGAAGAGCCCCCTCAACAGATCAGCTCCATGGAGCTTATCAATGGAGTAGAATAAAAGAGGCTCTTAAGAAATGCTGTAAGCTTCTCTCCATCACCACTCTTTTACAAGCAGTGTATACTGATTCACAGACAAACTCTGTGACCTGAATGAAGACAGGATTTCATTTATGTGTCATTTGCACCATTGTTACTGCTTTCTTATTTGCTTGCATGTATACTGGTGCTCCTTTATGCTTTTCACTGAAGGCTGCTGCAATTCTTCTCTTTTACAGCTTAACCATGGGAGCGGGCAAGGCGAACCGATACAGCGCTGGATGCCTTTTGATTGTATGGGCTGGACTTCCAGCTAACTGGAGTAGCTCAGTACATTTGCTACAGTTGCACTTAAGTACCAGAGCTGCTTATCTGGACTGTACCTCCCTAATCCTTTTGCCACTTTTACTGCTACTCATTAAATATAAGAATATTCTGTTTATTAAGAAAACTGTCAACTTTTGCAAATTATTAATTACTCACCCAGTCCCTTTGTGTCCATAAATATTAACAAAGGCAAACACTTAATAAGAAACATCTCCAGAACAGTAAAACGAAGCACTGGAGGATCTGTGGACAGACTGTTTTTATTCTGAACTTAATGGGAACTCAGTAATTGCTTCAGTGGAAGCTACATCAAGGCCTAGGTGTCATTATATTAATACCAGAAATAAAAATCAACATGGTTTTGGGTTATCTGGTATGTATCATCATCCGTAAGGAAGCATTTCTTTGGAGTCACCATTCTGGCAATGGCAGAAATCACTATCATATCAAAAGTCTCCATCCTGTAGTGAACTCAGGTTCCTTCAGTGTGCTGCAGTAAACCAGCATCATTAGACAATGCTAAATGTCCATCTGCCTAAATTTGGATAGCAGTATTTTTCTCCTCTCTCCTTTTTAAACTGTCTAATCCTGAAGTAGCAGGACTGGGGAGCAGAGAGAGATTTCCGAGAAATGAGAGTTGACAATGCCAGCAAGAAGATGACTGCAGAATAAAGAAGCCAAGTAGAACCACCAGGGAAAGGTGGCACTGTACATCCTTTCTTCTGAATTCAGAACATGTCTGTGTGTGCCTAATTACGTCTGTCCACAAAGGCAAGATGGTGCAGCTATTCAGCTTGGAATATCATCTCTTCTCTGAACTTGGTAGGACCTAAAAAGGGCAACTAATGAGTACCTAGAGAAAGAAACTTGCCTGATATTCCTACAGTGCCAACTCATCTGAAATTACTGTCAAAACCCGACTATTTCCTCAGGCTTCAGATGATGAATGATTTATTTTAGGTGTGTTAGCAGAGATAATGGAATACAGAACAGCCTGGTTTGGTTTGTTAGTTTTGGTTGTTTGTTTGGTTTTTTATTATTTAAAGACAACCAGAATGACCTATAAACGCTGTCTAAACAAGCCAAGTATGTGTGCTTGTGAGAAGCTCCTGGCCTTACAAATACTCACCCCCCTCTCTCTTCCCTTCTCTTTATTGCTTTTATTTTAACCATGCCTGAGTCACCCAGAATAAGGCACTATTTACATTTCCAAAGGTGCCTACGTTACATTGGTGAATCATTCCATCCTATTGTATAATATCTAGGGAAGGACTGTCATATTCCATTGTTAACTGTGCATGCTCACAGAGATGAATTTACATCGTATTTGGTTCACGGCAGACAAGCTAAAAAAGCACACAAGTCATAGCTAAGATTTCCTGTTGAGGCTAATCAAAAGAGGCGACTGAAATGTTGTTGAAAGCTGATGCCATTTCATTCCTGTTATATATGTTATTCATTGCCAGTATTCATGATTCATTCTGAACATGGGAATAAACAGGAGAGGAAAATCCAGACATTTTTCAAGCAACAAAATCATCAAATCGCATACAATGTATCACTCAAGGTGATAAAAACTATGTTGTTTAAAAGATTTCTTCAAGGACTTGAGGCATTCAGATTTCAGGCATGTGAGGAACCCCAGTAGGAGGGAAATAAAGGGGTTAAACTGCTTAAAGTATCATCGTGCTGCTGTATCAGTTAATTACATTAGAAGATCACTAGGGGAGGGAGCATTGCAAACTGCCTGCTATTCCCACATGTGGATCTACTAAAATGACAGCCCCATTACCTACTTCTGAATGTGAGACTATGTAGCTTGCACACTAGATGCAAATAAAAATTTAATAGCAATGTTACATAAATCATACACATAAACAGAGTGAAGACAGAACTGCACCATTTACGGCACTTTTAAGAAGAAAAAGAATTCCCTGGAAATACAGATAAAATTAAATATATGTCAATAACTGAGTATAAATAAAGAGATGCACTGCAGACCTAGAATTAAAGCTCACACATAAACAATAAAAATACATTGAGATATATATATGTGCCTTCATATATATGAAGGCACAGCTCTTCCTGTGCCAGTATCTCTGTGCTCCTATGTAAGACAAGGTTTCTGGGTACAGTAGTAACTTTTATAAGAACAAACAGCCAGAAATCATAGAAAAGCTTATAGTCACAGAGTCCTTCCAGCGCGTTACTGATCCTTAAGCCATCAAGCCTAAAACATCTGTGTCACTAAGCAATTTTGCTGTATTTTATGTCCCCAACCTCCATCATATTTGCTTTGTATGCAGACCAATGCAAATTCTTGTGACACCGGTGCCAAGAGCCCAAATCCTTTAGACAGGCAACAAGCTAAGAAACCTGTCGCTGAAGACCTTTGACACAGCAATTCAGCTTCTTTTCACTGCAATCATCCATTCAAGCTGGTGTTCAAACATCATACAGACGATGCAGCAGTGACTGGGTTATCTCACAGCGGCCTCACTGCATGGATTAATGCAGCCCCCTGATTCCAGCTGGTTGCAGCAGTGAAGAACTCTTCTACCAAGCTCTCAGCAAAGAGGGCAAAATAAAAACAAATAAACTTATTTTAATGAATATATAAACTTCCCCTCTCTGAGTAGGAAGTGCTGCATAATCTTGAATTTAACTGAACTATTTATACGTAATCTTTCTGAATCCTCAACCCATCTTTCTTAAGAATGTTAACAGTACACTTTTGGGAAAACATGCTAGGGTTAGGCTGAATTATGCATTATATGCTATATATGCTATATATGGCCTCCAGCTCAACATAAATACAATCCCCACCAGGTTTAAAGCCAGTGCAGTGTATTGCCTCAGGTGTCTCAGGAAAAAAGAAGTAAATAAAAGAACAACCCAAAACTCCAAACCCACAAACTTTTACCATTTACCAGGGTTTTCCCCGGGAAGATACCAAGACTGTTTTGACTTCTTCAGGCTTCTTGAATAATTACCAAAGAAGAAGTAAGCATTCAGAAGTTTAAGACCGCTGCAGAGCGAGTTTCATTTTTACTTGCCGCAAATGCTACGCGACTTCCTTCTGTAAGGCCTTTTCTCTAGATCTGGTTTCGAAACCTGAAAAGATTTGTCACTCAGAAACAAACACGTGGCCAGTCCATGCAAGGGTGTCTGTGTGCTATGCACAAGGAAATCCAGATGCCCCCTCACTTTGTTCAACCCCATTCAGACGTCTGGAGCCTAAGCTACTGGCCAGTGAAGTAGTCTGTTGCTCTCAGCCAATGCTGGATTAGAGCCTAAGTGAGATAAAATGGTGATGTGCCAAAAGCCACCTATTACTTGAGAAAAATAATGAACGCTGATTAACTGCACAGTGTCGCATAATCAAAGTTCTGCCCTCGCAGATATTTCTAATTAATGAAATAGAACTTTCTGGACTGAAGAATACCACTCTCTCTCTCTCTTTCTCTTCCATGTTTCCACATCTTAAATGTAGCTTTTCGCTTTCAACAGAATACCTTTACCACAGTTAAAAGGGAACTGAGTAGGAATGGTCTACTCTGGAGAGAAGTTTAGTACCATGGTAGAGGTTTTCGGCCACAAGGCACGGCCCAAAGAGAAGAAAGAGCAGAAGGCAATAATACAGTACCAGTTCCACATCCAAAACATTGAAGTTCATTTACTTACAGCTGAAATGAATAATTTTGGAGGCTGCAGATGACAGCAAAAACACTGTATCATGGGTCACTTTGTGACCCAGTGGCCCACTGATCAAATTATGTCCAGCACAGTAAACTGAAACAAATCGTAGCAAATTCAGTTCATCTTTTCATAAACAACTCTGCCTGAGGATTGCTAACAAATTCAATTTATTTACTCTCCTCAACATTTTAACACATGAAACATCTGAAAACCAAAGTGATGCAACGATCGGTGCTAGCGTGCTTTTCAACACCAGGTCTATATTCATGTTAGAATGTCCAAATGTTATTGGACTGGTCAAATTCTGGCTCAGTCCTAGGAAGAATTAGCCTGTGCTGGGTTTGAAGCTTTTTGGACTTACATGAATATACTGTGTCCTTCAGAGTGCGTTAACCATTCAACCTGTTAGATATTAAGATTGCTTATCCCCCCCCCGAGAATAACATACAGGGAAACATAACTTGATAAGAGACAAGAGCCATCACAGAACTGAGGGCAGAAGGCCATACAGGTGAATCAAGGAAACCAAATGTGGATGACAAAAAACGACTTAGACACTACTGTGACTTGGGAAAGGGAAAATAAAAGAAAAGCAGATTAGAGACAGTATAATACAGAGATGAGTTAAAACAAAATGACAAAAATGGCCATAAAAATTAACATGCCTAGAAGGAAGACAGAGACACGAACAGCAAAGGCAAAAAAGGCACACAAGAAATGACACATGCAACATGAATGGAAATAAAGACCATTTGTATTTCGCAAAAGATGTTTTGCAGTTCAGAGGTACCTTTTCACTGGGAGAAGCCTGCCAACACTAATAGCTTCGGTCATTGAGGAAAAGATGTGGTCAACAAGTTATTCCTTGGTATCAATGTGCCTGGGCATACAGGCACAGGACGCAGTACACCTACCCAAAGAAAAACAATCTCTTTTGCGAATTCAAATACTAAAACCAGTTTAGGATTGCTAGGCTGGAGCATGGCATTCTGCTATTCCATTTGTCTGAGGTCGTGAACTCCCCACCTTGTGGATTTGGGGAGAATAAAAGTAGGGAGAAAAAAAGACCAACTTTCCCCCATAAAAGCCACCATTGTAATGCAAATTTGCTGCCACACAGTTGCCCCTGCCAAGGGACAAGGACATCTGCTTTTACTTTCACAATGTGGTGGTGACATGAGTTAATTACACAGTTCCTGTTAACTGCAGAGCATGCTGCATGAACACGAATATTTGCTAATATATTGGCAGCAAAAAAAAACATTAAAAAAACCCAAAACACCCCCAAAACCTGCCCCCCCCCCCAAACAAAACAAAACAAAAAAAAACCAACCCAGCATTTCCATTTAAAGAAAACATGGGAGAAACCATTTCCTGAGACCTTAGAGCCCTTAACTGTCAGGGACTAACTACTGTACATTTCTTTATGATCACCACAGTGTCCTAAGGCTAAAAGCAGACTCCTGGTATTACTATGTACAGGTGGAAGGGAGGAACCGGGCCAAGTAAGAGTGAGGCACGAAGGATGAGCAATGAGTAGAGACATCAGTATTTGGGTTTTCAGAGCTGTGGATGTGTAAAGTCAGGTTGTTGTTTGGGTCTTCGTCAAGTTGTCTTGCAACACTTTCAACCTCGCTTCTAAAATCAGGCTGCTTTGCAACTTGATTTGAAATGCTGCTGTTACACAGCTCCCCTGAAGATTTTAAAGTTTCAAGAAACAGAAGCCCTTGTCTTAATTTTCACTCGTCCTGCACTGGATGAAGTGCTCTCAGACCTGCGATGGGGGATTTCCTTCACTCTGCAACACTACAAGGTGTGTTTGCAGGCAGAGACAGCCCAGTTACTGCAGAAAGCACCTTCCTAGGTAGCTTGTGGCTTTCTTTTCTAATAACACACGCATCAGCATGTGTGTGAATCAGCGATTTCCCTAACAGAAAAGCAGGGGAAATTCTGATGTTATACTACAGTCAAATAAGGATGCGTTCCCTGATGGTCTCACATGTGACTGCAGAGTATCATTGTGCACAGGCTTCTACCTTCTTTCAGATACACGCTTACAACAGAAAGCAGGAGTATACTGCTTTTATACTTAAGAGTACAGCTGCTGCACACTTTATCAGGTATTTTAGGACCTTTAAGTCTTCAATTTAAGGCACACAATTGGGTTCTACTGAAAATCAATAATAACGTATTTCATTGCAAAACTGTACCCACGCACTGCAACAAAACTACCTTACTTCCACTCTGTACCTCAAAGTATCCCAAAAAAATCTGTATTTTAAAATTATTCTTAACATCAATTATGTTAGAGATCATTCATGTAACTGAACTGATACAGCTGTATCCAGCTGGGAGAGGCACTGTTTGTGAAGTCAAATCTGCCTCTTAACTGTTGCTTATTCTGAGGCATTACACAGATTTATGGGGTTTAGTCTTTCAAAGCTGTATTAAAACAAAAGCCAATTACTAAACCCCATTATCTGGAGTCATTTAAGACAATTAATGGCTTTTGTTCTAAGTGCCAGATCAGCAAAGTTCTCTCAATGGAACAGGGTAAGTTTTGCCCCCTTCTTTCATGCGGCACTCAGGGAGGTAAAGAGCTCCATTAAATCTTCTTGATTTTGGTTCATTAGCCGTCTAAAGAATACCCTAAACTAAAAGTTTGCCACAGTGATTAATTCCAGTGCCTCAGATAACAAAGACTAATCTACTCTTGAGAGATAAATCATGTAGAGTTTTCACCACCAACTACTGGCATTCCACAAAAGAGAAAACATCCCATTGATTCCCATTATCCGGGAACCTCTCTCAGAGGAGCTATTCCCATGCTAAGACAAAAAGAGGCACATGAACAAAGCATCCTTGGCTGCCCTGCAGCCTCCTTTAGTGCCTCCTTTTGTTCCAGGCAGGATTTGATATTTGCACTAAACCTACAGATAAGAGCAGCGCCACATCTTCCATCCTTGCCTGTGTGCTGCATTCACAGGCGTACAAAGCCAAGAATCATCATGGTTTGTGCACCCAAAAAAATCACGTCAGCAATGAAAAGAGTTCAGAAAATATGGCTGAAATTTGCATCTTGACTAAATTTTTTTCTATTTTTCAGATAGATTTTTTTTTTTCTTCTTTTAAATTCTGGAGAAATATTCCATTGCAGACATTTCCCGTTCTAACCTTGATAGCCTCATGCTGTATAGCACCTCTATTTTGAGAGTCTCTTAAGATCCCAATCTCTTTGCATGCAGGAAATTTGCAAGGTACTTCTTGGAATAGAGGTGAGTGCAAAACGCTTCCTTAATGAGAGCCAGCAACCTCATGAAAACTCCCTGGAGGTATACAATAGCTAATATCATTATCCCATCATTGAAAGCTCATCTGTGCTTCCTACTTACAAAATCAATAGGGTGTTTATGCCATTTTTCTTCTAGGAGAAATTTCTACTTATAATAAATTTCTATATGAGGCAGGGATTTTTTCCCCAGTAACCGATGGTCTGAGTAATGCAGCACAAAAAGAAGGGAAAAAATATTCTTTGGCCTTGAACACCGCCAAGGATGCAGCATTCACAGCTTCCCTGGGCAACCCATTCCAGTGCCTCACCACTCTCACAGTAAAGAATTTCTTCCTTATATCCA
>JAVHNF010083139.1:17377-28428 GCA_034783455.1 Micropsitta finschii | reverse complement strand
GGCAGGGAAACTGAGATGGCATCCTCAGGCTTCCAAGTTTGTGAGTCCATCCCTTGGAAAACAACACCTTCTTGATTTTCCTCATATAAGAATGCCTCATTCCATTGTGTTATATGCCTCATCCTTTTTCAAGAAAAGCCAAAATTAAGTGCAAGGCTGCTTCAGAATATTCCTGTAAACTGTGTGACTGCTACAACTGGGTCCTGTTTTTCTGTCTCTGCTATGGGTTAGCAGCAGTGCTCAGCACTTCTTCACAGATTGAGCCTGTGACTGGGTGCCTTGAACTGAATAAGCCCTCAAAATCAGAGAGTTACATGTCTGGATCGTTCTCTTAGGAGACTCTTTGCATATCTGGGGGGCAGGTCTGAAACAACCATATTCCTCCCCCTGCTTTCCACCTCTATGCTGCGATACTGCACGCTGAGGCTCTGGGAAGGAAAGGTCAGCCTGCTGCTGCCCCCAGCCCAGCAAAAGGCTTTGTGCACAATATCAGCGCTGGTGCCTGAGGGGACGAAGACCTCCCTGACTCTGCTGCTCGATGGTGTTTGTTCCTGGGGGTCCCTGTACCCCACACAGCCTTTCGTGCATCTCTGCACCAAGGGGCTGGTTCCCAGCCCAGGCTGCGGGACTGATTTTTTTTTAACAACAGGAAAGTAGAGGCAAGTTAAAGAGTTTTGATTGATGGATTTTCCATTTTAAAAAAGAAGACAGATTTGTTAATGAATAAATGTTTAATAGAGAGATGTCAGCTTTGATGGAGTTTTTCATGTGATCTATCTGGAAATGAAGCATTTCAGCAAGGTAAAAGAAAATTCACTCCAATAACTTCTTTAAATTTCCCATCCATGAAAGGTGTGCCTGGTATAATCAATGTTACTCTTACATTTTTCCTTGGCACATTTTGATGTTACAAAATGGAAGGTTCCACAAGAATTTTTTAAGGTATTAATTAATATACATTATTTATGCATGTGTGCCATTTGTCCATTGGGAGCAACTATTTCCAAGTGCAGAGATATCCTCTAAATGCCAATCTGACCAGCCAAACCCTTAAACAATTTGAAGTTCAGTCATGCTTTTGTTCTGTAAGGATGCTTTCTTCCTTGGACAACTCTAGAACACAGACCATGTTTCTCTCTTTTTTTCTACTACTGTAATTATTATTTCCTTGCTCTCTTTCCTTACCTCTTAATTTCCATTCAGTGCATGTTGGATATTTATGTTTGACCTGTGTCTTTTTCATAATACATCTGCCAAGCAGTGGAGAAGTTCAGTCATCTCAGAGTTGGATAAGTTAAGAACTTTTTTTCCTGGACTTACCTATTGAGGGCTTCTGGATCATATTCAGTTTTGTCCCGGTAATGTATGTCAAAGGAAGGATGCTCACACAGAACAACACTGCTGGCCAGAGTGATCATGTGCTCTCTTGAGAAGGGAAGTGTTTGGTAAATGGAGACAATATCTATTCCTGGCAATGGAGAATGGCCCCCTTCACCACTGGGCTCAGGCTTTCCCCGGACCTTCCCAGGGCTGCAGTCATGAATGCTTGGTTTGGCTGCACTGTGGTGTGTTATGAAGATGTGAAAAGTGAGCTAGATGGCCTAGCTGCCCCATCTGCGATTTTTTTTCATTTAAAAATTTAATAAAACTCCATGTGGTCACAATTGAAAAAAAAATTAAATCCATTAATGTTCCCAAAATGATTCATATCTAAACCAAAATGTATATTAACCTCCCATCCCCCATCCCTAGTGAACAATGAGATATATTTTTCCATTGAATCAGTGAAAACCGTTAAATAATATATTACATCATCAACCCAGACCATGTACTTTTACTTATTTTTCTAATGACTAACAAATGAAGTTTACATATCAGTATCTTTATCAGGGGAGAAAGGGTGGGGCATGTGAGTGAGGAATCTAAGTGGAGATTCTCTCATATTCTTATATATTTAAAATAGAGGTAGGTGTTTCTGCCTGGAGACCATATGTTAGGCTATTTTTTTAACAACCTTTATGTATGCAATAAATAATATATCTACATGATATGGAGTGTGGCCTCCTCTGGAGTTCTGGTGGGGTGATCTAGGTATGAAGAGAAGTCCAGATGAAAAATCCTTTTCCTTCTGGCACATTTCATTGTTTTAATCCTAACTGGACAGCATCAGTGCCACAAAGTCCTGGACATGCTTTTTGGGGAGCAGTGGCAGAGTGGAATTACCATCAAAGGTGGCAATAGATGGTGGTATGGGGTGAAAGGCTCATGGGCAACTTAATGGCACCACTGCTCTGCATGCAGAGATGCTGAAGCTTTGTGCAGCAGACAGGATCATTTCTTCAGCTCCAGAAATGTGAGGGCTGACTGCAGGAGGCGTTCTCTGCATCTACTGCACTGCGAGGGTTTAACACACACAGCAGGACAGTTTTAACTTCATCCACTCCAGACAGTGACAAGTTTGCTACAGAAACAATATCCTTAGAACAAAATGGCACTCCCAGCTGCAGAAAAAATGAGGTAGCCACCTTTGAAGTCATCCTCAAGCCTGCCCTGTAAAAGCCTGTCTGTATAGGCACAGTATGTCACCAGGTTCATCCTCCACCCCTTGGGGTGTTGTGTGTCATCACCTCTGCAGTGTGCCTAAACCCCAGCGAGGGCTCCTGAGTCTGAGTGTGCCATGTTGTAATGTGCGGTGCTGCTGCCAAAACATGAGACCAGCTGGTTTATTCATTTTACACAGTGCAAAAATGTTATTAAACTGCACCATACAGATAAGTACTAGAAAAATTGCCAAGTTATTTTTTTTTCCACATAAAATTAGCCAATTTGCTGGGGTATGTAATTGTAAAGAATGCAAAGCATCCCATTCAAGTGATTAACCTCTTAGTTAATAAAAGCAACAATTGCTTGTGTATAAATAATATAATAAAATGAACATTCATAGCAAAGTAATGTAGCTCATACTATCCCATTTCTCTCCTTAATTAGTAAATAATTCATCAAATTCTGCAATGAATTGTGCTCCCATCCACATTTCTTCATCCAATTATCATGAAATAGGAAAGCAGGAGTCTTCCTTCTTTGAAAAGGATGGGATAATGAAACTGTTCAATAGCTCTTCTTAGCCCTCTGCTAGTCTAAGTTAGTACTTCCTTGGGCATATTGTTTCTTTTGTTCACTTCTTCCCTGATTCAGTACTTTTTTTTTAATTGAAGATATCTTCTGTGTTAAATGTCATTTTACACTGGTACGCTTTGAAAGAAATATGTGCATTGTAGTTTGCTTTCAGCAGACACAAATGAAATTAAGTCTATAGTACAGATGAATGGCAATGCTTGATTGCCAAAGTGATCTTTCATGCTTTGGATTGTATCATACAGACAAAATTAAAAGAATGTTATAATTCTTTATAAAATAATATATACAAGATTTAAAACAAGATGCATAAGCAAGCACTCATAAGATCTCAAATCCAGAATTCAGACTGCCCTTGAATCAATATCATGTTTAAATAATACCATGTTTTAAATAATATCATGTTTCATTAGCTGATCAAATTCTGTTTCTTCCATGGGATTCTTGGACTCAGTGCCTGAAACAATGAGCAACTATGCAGCGTTGTCTTTTAGCTATACGGTGTGTGGCCACGTTTTATATACCTCACAACATTCAAACCCTACCCAGAAGACAGAATTCCTCATCTCCTTGTGGACGCGTTTATGATATCCCTCACTGGATGGCCTCACACAGTAAGGAACTTATTTTCATAACACTGACATAAAATAAGGAAAGATTGTTGTCTGTGTTTTATGAATGGTGAACAAAAGCACACAGAAACAAAGATCCGAAGAATTCAAGAATTTCAAGTCTTTGTGTGTATGAATACATATGCCCATTCTATATACAGCGTGTGCATATGTGAATATGTACACATATATTCCACAAAGCACCGCATCTGTTCAAAGGACTGCTGTTACTAGTGTCCTCAGCAGCTCTGAGTGCTCTGATATTCCCAAGAGGACAAAAAACCAAATGTGCCATGAGAACAACCATAGCTGAGCCAGCCTGCCAGTGCCTTGGTGGGAGTTCACTATCAACACAAGAAGAAACAGATCCCAAGAGCTTGCATCGAGCCTTTACCCAGACACAACCCATCCTTGCCAGAAATTCGCAGATGTTGAGAAAATCCTGGTTGATCTTCCACGCCTAGTGGGGACCAGATCTTGGGACATGAAACTGCTATGATCTAGCCCTGCAGAAGTTTGGTGCTTCACTGTGTTTTGAAGGGTTTGCATGGTAAACCACCTCCCATTGAAAAGGTCACATCCTGCCAAATACCAGATCCCTGTTTTGGAGCATAAGGCCTTCAAAACTCTCAAAGATCAGACTACCAGAATTTAAAATCTGGGAAGAACAATACCCTCATTGGTTTGCTAACGTAGTTTAGGAAATAGCTGAAAACATTTGGCAAAGATTTTTAAACCCAGTCAGCTTGGGTAAACACCTGGCACTGAGAACTTCAGCAAAAATGGCTGGGTATGGCAACTTAATAAGCAGGCACTTTCTTTTTTTAATAGAACTGTATAACACATGAGGCCACCAGCTTCGCTTATTATAAGGTCATTATGGAAAGTATATTTAGGGAGCTATATTACTATTTGCTTTATTTTTCCATGTGGGGAGGTAAATTTCACTATAGAAATAAAACAATGAAAAAGTGTTAGCTGGTGTGTGTTGTGGCTGCTTTTTTTACTTTTGTGTGTAAGCCCTCTAACACTTGGTGCATTGAAAACCAGATTTTTTTTTCCTCAGAATCTATTTCAATTTACCCAGTACTGAGAAACACACTAGTGGATATTGATACTCATATCTGTTCCTGAAGATTCTGAATCCACCATGTTGCAGGATTTGAACTCAAGAGCCCGCACAGGATCAGAAGAGACTGATTGTCCCTTGGCTCTCTGTGGAGTGTCAGCTTTATTTTCCCTTGGTTTAAAAAGAAACCTCTTGGTGTTTTGATAGCAAAGCAAATCTGAAAAATATGACCCCCAAGTGTCAGTGGTGTCCACCTGAAAAAATATCTGTACACTGTGAACTTCCACACTCAGGCTGATGAGTTCAAAGGCTGCTAAATCAGATGCTGGTTGTGCATTTTTTTTATGAAGCTTTTATTACTCCTTAAAGCAAAGGTCTCCTCTTACAAAGATCCATGCTATCTACTTTGATCGACTATTCTTTTGGGTAATATTTTTATCATAGCACAGAGGTGCTGAAGTGAGGAACTAAAAAGAGTCAGATGTTCACGGCTGATGACAGGAGTCCAGAAGCTAGCACTCTGAAAAGGATACTCATGCAAAGATAATTTTTAGAGGGTAGATTTAGATTAGATACAAGAAAGAAGTTCTTTACAATGAGGGTGGTGAGCCACTGGAAGAGGCTGTCCAGAGAAGCTGTGGCTGCCCCATCCCTGTCAGTGTTCCAGGCCAGGTTGGATGGGACTATGAGCAACCTGGTCTAGTGGGAGGTGTCCCTGCCTGTGGCAGGTGGGTTATCACTAGTTGATCTTCAAGGTCCCTTCCCACCCAAACCACTCTATGATTCTACTATCATTTTCATCACAAATCAGTGCTCAGTCTCCTGGGACAAAGGCAACATCAGTTTTCATCATTCTGTGTATTTCTTGTAAGCAGAATCAGACTTGGAGTGAAGGTGCAGCCCTCTGAACCATGAACTCTTTTGCAAAATCAGTTATCCCTGTTTCCCCACATAAAGTGAAATGCACCATTAAAATTAAAGCACAGATAAAACGGCAGCTTTAAAAAATGACATAGTGGAAGACTGGCTGCACAGCCTTACTACAAGAGGACAGAATATTAAAGACTGTTTTTTAATGAACATATGACTCCTCCCCCAAATTATTGGATCTAAAGCCTGATAAATAAAAGTATTGCTCACCAGACAATGAAAAGCCTTAGTCAAAGGAATTTAAAGATGTGTTAATTAGTCAAAAAAGAGAGTCCATACAGTCTTGTAAACACTATAGGAGATACCTATTAAATCCAGTGAACAGATATTAATTGAAAATGTTGTATAAGAGCTACAGAGTTCACACAAAGTGCATCTCACTTGATATTAAAGCCTGTATATATGCAAATTCAGTAGCTGCCAGATTAGTTTGAGCTCTGTTTCGATGCCTAGCTGGCAATAACTGAAAAATGTCCTTACATGTTGGCTGAATGTCTACCAGCAAAGCTGTTATATGCATGGCTATGAAGTGTAAAATAACAGATGAGGGGCTGCCAGGCTTCAGCAGCAGCATAGAGAGGCTCCACTAAACACCAAGAGAATGCCATCTGAGACAGTTTTCCTTCCCTCCATCTTTCCTAGGAAAGACAATGTGTCAAGATACTGAGACCTTGTGCCAGAATTTGGCTCCTTTCTAGCGTTAGGTTCGCACACTCCCAGATTTCTTTCCTATGGGAGCTGGAGCATGATGTATCCCATAGGCACAGCTGGGACAAGCACCTGGCTGTGGGAGCTCAGGAGCACTCCTGGATTCTCCTCAGATTAGATGCTAGCAGCTACAGAGGAAATCATGCACTTAACCATGCTTGTTTCACAAATGGCATCTCTAGGGAGCTGAAGGTAATCCCTCAGGCATCTTCCCCCATACGCAAAGCATCTGCCTTCCTTGTTTCTGTTCTGAATGACAGGTTCAGAACAGAGTCTGCCAATTAAGGAGTAGGAATAAACAAATAGCCAATCCTAGTCTTTAAACTTAACCCCATCTCTGGCCCACCCTGTGGCCCTGTGCCACCCTTGACTCCACTTGACTCTGCTTTCTTACCCCTAAACAGCAGTCCTTAAAGAGACTTCCATGGGCTTGTGGAACAGCAGGCAGCTCCAAGAGGGATGAGTGCTAGAGGGATGAGCACCAGCAGTACACAGGGAGACATCTGGGTGCCTTTCTGAAGCATAAATTCACTGAGTTTATTTTCTAATAGTCCCCCGTTGCCCTGCAGAAACTTGTTAACGTGTCTCAGCCCAAAGGCCTGGATTCACCCAAACTGCCCAAATCACTAGTGTGACACCTTTGGGGTCTCCATAAACCCAGGGCAGAAAGACAAACCCTTCACATCCCAGTGGGCTTGAAATGCCTCCTGGAGGAGCCACTTTCTTCTTCTTATTTCTTGGCTGTAGGAAGACCAAGACTCATGCACACCTAATTTTGTGGCCTCATATGAGCTAGCCTTAACTCCAATTCCTCCTTCTCCTCCTCATTCAGCCCATCCCTCTAGCGGTGCCCAAACTTTCTCGTCTCAGGAATGACCAAACATTAGTTTCCCTATGTTTCTACAGCAGCAATAGCAGTCTTAATTCACTGGTTTTTTTCTTAACCTCCCACTCTTCCTACGAAGGCAGAAGCTCCTGCTCCCTGGTGTGTCCCCCCATAAGTGCCTCTGCGGCACAAGGTTTGCTAGTGGCTGGAGCCACTCACACAGCTCCTGTTGTGTCAATGGCCATGCTGTGACTGTCATGTCTGCATGTGCAAATACGTTTCTGGAAGCCCTTTGGAAGCTCCTTTCTTATCAGACTAAAGCAAGTGGGTGAAGAGGGAGGGTGATGTCACAGCTTTTCTACTCCAGTGATTTCAGTATTAAATCGTATTTCCTCTATTTTCCCCACTGCTGAGATATGCATACCAGGTCTCTAGACAAATCAAATGGTTGAATGGCAGTTAAAATGCTAGCTTTACTGCTGGTGCAGTGTCAGATTTCCCCATTTTTACTGGCTGGATGTGTCTCATGAGCCAGGAGAATCAGAGAGGCTGTGTCTCGGCTGTGCTCCGCATAGATATTGTCCTGGATTGGAGCCAGCATCATCTCTGGTGTAAATTATAGCAATTCCAAAACAAACTGCAGCCACTCAAATACCAGTTTCTTGTGGAGTCATGACCAGCCAAAGTCCAGGTAGTCCACTTATGTACCATCCTACTTCCTAACCCTCAGGAAAGATCTGCCTAGGCTGTTGTATAGGATTTATTCCATCTGTGGATATACCCAGTAAAGGGGTAAATGGGGAGGCATTCCATTTTGATGATGCCATATGGTAAGAAAGTTCTTCCACAGCAAGAGTGTTTCTAATTCAGGACCAACCTGAAGTTTGCAGTGCCTTTTTTACTGTGCATGGCTCCAGTGCAAGCTCTGTATAGTTTGGAGGAAGCTCATGTCTGAGCTAGAGAGCAGGTTATAGAAGCATTGCTTTGCAGCTCCAGATTGCTCTCCTGTTATCAGCCTGAAACTGAGCCTAGACCTTCACAGGGAGCTGGTAACAGTATTTTCTAAACCCACAAATATTGTTATATGAAATCTCTCTCCTCCTCCAAAGATTCTCTTTTGTGAACATGTCCTCGTCAGCCTGCTTTGAATATGAGTCCTTTGCTTCCCATCAGACACAGAATCATAGAATCATAGAATCATAGAATAGTTAGGGTCAGAAAGGACCTTAAGATCTAGTTCCAACCCCCCTGCCATGGGCAGGGACACCTCACACTAAACCATTCCATCCAAAGCCTCATCCAGCCTGGCCTTGAACACTGCCAGGGATGGAGCATTCACAGCTTCCCTGGGCAACCCATTCCAGTGCCTCAGCACCCTCACAGTAAAGAATATCTTCCTTATATCCAATCTAAACTTCCCCTTTTTAAGCTTTAACCCATTACCCCTTGTCCTGTCACTACAGTCCCTGATGAACTTTCATCACTCCCTTCCTCACCCCTCAGCCCCTACCCCCAGCACCTCAGGCCCCAGCTGCCCACTCCACACACTCACAAGCTACCCTTTTACCACCATCTCCTCATACAACCCTCACCTTGTCTGCCCCCAGCCTGCCCTTCCACACACCCCTCACCCTTCCCTAAGCCCCAGCCCTCACAGCCCTGCAGCCTCCCTCCCCACACACCCGACGCCATGTTCACTCACCTTCACCCCCACCCCCCCCCCCCCCCCCCCCCCCGCCTGCAGGAGGATAGATAACCATGGAAAACAATGGAAAACCATGGAAAACCATGGACAGCCCCCTCTGTCCCCCCAAGGGCAGCGGGTGCTGGCTCAGGGCAGGCTCAGGCCTTGCCCTCAGAGGCTGCTGTAGCTTTGCCCCTGCTCTCTCATTCACAGCCTCTGCACTGGAGCAGCTCCTCAGCCTGCAGCAGAGCAGCCAGAGGAGGCCACGCCATCCCTGCAGCCCTTCCCTGCAATGCAGTCCTGTCCTGGAGAGACCTGCACTGCTCCAAGACACTGAGGACAGGCTGGGGCCGATTCAGCTGCTGAGGGAGCAGCAGGGACGGGGCTGAGCCCATTTCCCAGCTCCATGCATGGGGATGCTGCCACGTGAGGCTGGGCATGGGCAAAGCCATGGGACCCCCGTGGTGATGGTGGAGCCCTGGCACATGGTGCTCAACATGGGCTGGGTGGTGAGAGCCGGGCTTGGTGCTGGGAGGGGATGGTGGTGATGGAGCTCCCAGCTCTTGCAGTGCAGCCCCTCAGGACCTGAGGGTCTCTGGCCCTGGTGGCAGCCACGGCCTTGTCTGTGTGTGCTGGGCTCTGGGACTCTTCAGCTGGGTTCTCCTCTCGCTCCTTGGGACATCTCCATCTCCTGGGCTCGTGCCCAGCTGCACTGCACCAGCACCATTGGGCTGTGCCTGACCTCCCAGCTGAGCCCAATCCTGCTCCTCCTCCTGCCTGTGCCAGACCCTGGCTGCTCCCTTCTGCCCCGTGCACACAACAGCCCCCATGCACACAACATCCAGCTTCTCCCCAGATCCCCAAGCTCTTTTCCTCCTCTTCCCACAGGAATTCCTGCACAGATGCTGCAGAACTGTCCCACCCAGACCAGCTCCAGGCTCTCCTTGCTCCTGGCAGCAGTTGTGTGTGTCTGAAAGGCCCTTTTCCACCCCTGAAAGCCCTGGCTGCTGCTGCTGGCTTGATGGTCCTTAAACTCGGGGTCCCACTCCCCCTCCACATGCGGTTTGCTTGGAGGAGACATCAGCTCTTATTGGAGCCAGCAAGGGCTGGGAAACAGAGGGCAGGAGGCCTGGAGAAGAGGGGACTTTTATCCCTTGAGCTATTCCCAGTTGTTTGGTTGGGTGCTGTGGGAAGCAGGGATCGTGCGGAAGTGGAGGCAGGACCCGAAGCAAACTGCCTGCAGCGTGTTCTGCCTTTGCCTGTGTTTGTCCTCGCTGTGGGAAATGGGATGAAGCTGAGAGCGGGAGGGAGTGCATGGAGCAGATGAAAGGGAGAGCAGAACGGGAGGGACCTGGGAAGATAAACCTGATCCTCAGCCCAGCAGATAAAGGCCGGGAGCAGGCAAGGTCCCTCCAAGGGGGCAGGAGCATCGCTCCCAGTGGGAAGCCAAGGCAGCGAGAGCAATGCTGATGCTGCAAAGCCCGGTGAGATGGAGGAGGAATCATCCTGTAACGTGCAGGAAAACCTGGCAGAGCACTGGGAGATCTGGCTCGGGTGATGTTTGTGTCACAGAGCACCGGCAAATCCTGCAGAGCCCAGAGGGCTCCATGGAAGAGAATGGCTCTGTTATAGGGCATGGTGAGAGGTGCTGGGACCTGTGGTGGGGCACAAAGCTCCACTGCAGACCCACAGCGGTCAGCAGAGGGAAATGGAGAAACTGAGGCTGCTTTGCCACGTGTTGGAAAGATGAAGGAAGGCTGATAACGGCTGAGCAGGGTCACAGAGTGCAATGGGAGAGGTTCTGGAAGAGCAGGACCAAGCGACCTGCATGACCGCAGGGCAGGTACCCCGGGCAGGCGGCTTCTTGGCACAGAGGGAAGACACCTTGACCCAGCTCCCCACTAACAGCACAGCGGAGCATGGGAAGGAAGAGACCAAACAGCTCCCCATGACCCAGCTTCAGTGAGTGCTTGAGCCCAGAACCCCCCCGTGTGCTGGGCTGCACCCCCAGAGTGTGAGCAGCAGCTCAGGGAGGGGATCCTGCCCCTCTGCTGTGCTCTGGGGAGACCCCCCCTGCAGCCCTGATCC
>JAVHNF010083138.1:18340-28690 GCA_034783455.1 Micropsitta finschii | reverse complement strand
GTATTGCACTCCGAAACAAGGGCTGGAGGTGATCAGCTCTTGCATTAATCCCTAAATCCTGACAGTATCATGATGAGGGGTGAAAAGCAAAGCAGTAGGTTGTCTGGCTCTGCATGGCAATTACAAGCTTCAGCAAAGGCAGCATTTAACAGAAGGGTTTACACCCATTCAGGCTCTGTCCTCCCTGCTCCAAAAGGGCTGTTTGTGTGAGCCTGGGTTTGAGCTCTCTAGGTAAAGTCAATAGCAATCGTCTTGGTACCAGGCAGTAAATAAACAGCCTTACCTTGTAAAGCTCTGCTCTTTAAGGTTGACTGAACGTAACCATGCCAAAGTTGAAAACTAGCCACGTCTCCAGGCTGTTTAGAGGCTGAAGGACACAGGATATGGGTAAAAACTTAACGCTAAGCCTGAATTGATCATTCCAAATCCTCTGATATGTTGGTAAAATGACTTCTGATTTTAATCCTTTGTTTATGGAAGAAGAACTGGGCCTATTAAATAGGAAATAATTAATAAGATGAATTACCTGTTAATTAATTACCATATTCCCTTTTTGGTTGGTCCTTTGTAGGCACTGGAATCTATACAGTGGTATTTGTGTGAAAACCTTCAATGGCCACTGTGGGACAATCACCTGCTTGGATTCACACGAAGAGCAGTTTGTGTCAGGAGCCAAGGATGCGATGGTGAAAGGTGAGAGCCAAGACTAGGAGCTTCCCAGCCAAAGGCAAACAGCAGCAAACAAGGGACAGGGTACATGAGAGGTGTGAGGAGCGTGACACATGCAGTGTGTGAGCATGAAACTAAAGCTGTAAATCAGAGGGTGAATTCTAATGCCTCATTCTTCCTTCCAGAACAGCCTAAGCTGTGGACATAGGCTCACACAAGGTCTCTGTGTCACTGTGTCACACTCATTGTTTCTGCTTCTGTTCAGTTCTGTGGCTATAGGGCTGGACCATCTTTTGGGCAAGTAGTATTAGCTTTCAGCTTTGCCAGTTGTTTTGCTTATAGCATAAGGATGAAAAAGCTGTGTTATTTTGCTGAACTTTGCATTTAAAATGTTTTTGCCATGCAGTTATACTTTTTAAGTCAACACTTGCCTCCATGCAGAGCTGCAGCTAGAAGGTGTAGCTGTAATTCCAATGGTATCTTTTAATTCATGTTGTACTCAGCAAAACTTACCATTGGGCATATGTATTCAATGTTTTTCCCCTTTGTTCCTAACAGTGTGGAGCCTGCAGAGTGGGAAATGTCTCAAGACTCTGAAGCACAATAGTGCTGTTGGGGTGGTTAAAATGAACGGCACCCATATTGTCAGTGGGTCTAATCGAGGGCTGGTGAAGGTCTGGAGTGCTGATACTGGTGCTCTGATCAAAGTAAGTTTCTTCTTAGGTGGATAATTTTGTGCTAAATGGTCAAAAATCTTCTGTGCTAGTTTATCATAGCCTTTTGCTTTTGCCAAAGGCTTTAGGCTGCTTTTGGTTTTGGGAATTTCATAAACTGATAGAACTATCCATGAACTGCAGAATTGTAAGCAAATAGTCAATTTTTACCCAGGGTTTGATTTGCTTTGCTTAACCCCCATCATCGCTTGATCTCTGAAGATACATTAATCTCTGCTCATGCAGAAACATTCAGAGCCTGGGAAGACGGTGGGAGGGCTTGTCTAAAAGCTCTTGGGGTAGGAGGTGTGATGGGTTAGCACGAACTATGAGATTTGCTCTCAGAGCCAGTTTATAATGCTGAAGCAGCTGGATAGGTGCTCTGCAATGGGAAGATTGAGGGTAGAGTCTGCTAATTACTTTAGCATGTGTCCAGAATCAGTATTAGTCCACATCTGAGACGAGTGAAGCTCTTTCTACATGTATGGAAAAGTTGAAAATTGCAAGATATCCCAGCTCTGGCTGAGCTAAGGTTGCAGCTGCCCATTCCACTATAGCCAGGGCAGTCCACTCTCTTCTCTCCTGGGTTAACAATCACGAGATCACTAAGGTCTCAGTGCATTAACATCTATTTAATGTAATAAAGACAGAAAATTGATGTTAATTCCATGCTAGCAAGCCCAGAATGCTTCTTATAAGTAATTATAAAACTAACACAGTTATCCATAGGGTGTATTGGCATAATAACACCTAATAAAACTACAATACAGTATATAAGGCTGTTTTTTCTTGGTATACTTACATCCAGATTGCTGATAGTATTGCACCTATCTCTATTTCCTTGCAGATATTGGAGGGGCACCAAGGCCCAGTTAAGTGCTTGTCCTTTGATCAGTGGCATCTAGTCACAGGAAGCACTGACGGATATGTCCTGGGATGGAGCATGTTGGGAAAACTTAAGAGATGCCTCATAGCTTTCCGCCACCCTAAGTAGGAATTGGATGTGTTTCAAGTTGTATTCAACAGTCTACTAGATTTGCTCCCTTATAGGAACACAAAATGTCTTAACTATCAGTCCTAGTATTTGAATATCCTTGTTTTCAGGAGTCTTCATCTTAAAACCAGTGTCAGGCATACATGGTCACAACCAGCATGTGTCAGTTAAGACTTATAACAACCTAAAATGCAAATATACAATCGCTTGCTCACAAGCAGGAATGATTTAAGACTGACAGTGCATAGTCCACTATGTTGAGGATCCCAACCTGTATACAACAGGGTTGTATCATTTACTATTTGCTTAACCCCCATCATCGCTTGATCTCTGAAGATACATTAATCTCTGCTCATGTAGAAACATTCAGAACCTGGGAAGACGGCGGGAGGGCTTGTCTAAAAGCTCTTGGGGTAGGAGGTATGATAGGTTAGCCCAAACTATGAAATTTACTCTCAGAACCAGTTTATAATGCTGAAGCAGCATTTACTGTCATTTACTTTCCTAGACATAAAAATGAAATCTGAAATGCAGCAGATAGATATAACTGTACTGGTTGCTATGTGGGTATGATGGTTTGGTTGGTTTGAACATGAAGCGATTATGAAGGACTTCACTATTAGACCTCTTACATATCTTGATCAGCTCCTCTGTTTAGCCTGTTGATGGAGGCAGACCTTTGCATCTCCTCCAAGACAAGAGGTATTTGATGGTGTCTCCTTGTGAAAGGATGGTGATGTGCTGTGTTTTTCAGTGAAGTCCTGTCTCTAGAGTTCCTCTATCTCAGAGTCCTCAGCGGCTGTGCTGATGGAAAGATCCGTATATTTAACTACTTGACTGGAGTCTGCCTGAGAGTGTTGGTGGCCAATACCAAAGGGGATCCCATATCTTCTTTCTGTATTGGAGGAAACAGGTTGGTGACAACTGCTGCCATCAGTCTCTGAACCAAATTAGGTAGATTGCATTGTAATGTAAGGAATTCTGTATCTTTTCCTTTTACTGTCCTTCTCACAAGTAAGTTTTAAAGGGCTCTACTGCTTATTGACTGCTCTAATAATCTGTTTTTTATAACAATGGCTGAAAAGAGATTTTATTAGTCCACTCAGCAATGTACCATTTCCTGTTTCTATAAAACTTGCAATATAGATGCAACTGTAAAGCAGAGCTCTGAGCCCAGATTCCTTAAGTGGAAGGAGAATCAAGCCAAGGCTTGACAAAGCCTTTGCCTGTACCTGACCTACTGCCTCTTTATAAAAGCCAATAATGGAAAATCCTTCCAGGTTCTTTCACTTCTAGACCTCTAAACTTAAAGGGAGTTCCCAGCTTCTGTGTAAGCTATAACTAGAACTCTGGTGTGTCATCAATGTTGTTTTGGTCACAATTCTAAACCACAGCAATATATGGGCTGCTATGAAGAAAACTAACTCCATGCTAACCAGACCCGGTACACCCTTCCAATTTAGGTTTAAATGTCCCTAATGACATGGCATCCTCAGTTTCTTTTGGCATTGCACTGATCTAGCTCAGTTTGCTGTTGGCAAATTTCATCCTCATTATTTTAAAACCAATTTTCCCATAAAGTGGAATGAAAAGAGCCCCATAGAGCTCATACAGAACATGAGTTAAAAGCGTACAGCATCTGACTGATGGGACTAATTGCTATTGCTCCCTTAGAAGAGTGATGGCTGTCTTGGATCTGTTTAAGGGTTTTGAATCGCACAGAAGCAAGTGGGACCCTTGGGTAGTAACTGCTCTGTTAATGTTATCTGTGCTCTTACGGGCTTTTCCTTCCCTTCTCCAGGATGGTGATCAATTCATCAAGTAATCTGTTGCTGCTTGAGTTTGAGGAGACCAGGTGGGACTATACCTTAGATGCTGACAGAAAGGTGATGGGGAAGAAAAAACAGGACAAAAGGACTTCACGCAGGAAATCTGTTCAGCGAGTGAGGCACCGCAGTATCAGTCAGCAGCACCGACCCTCCAGGGAGAGAATAGACCTTGATCTCCATTACTTCCAGCCACCAAAAAGCTCTGGAACACCTCCAAGTATTACACACAGCCTCTGCAATACACTGCTATGATGAGTTAGAAATCATTTCAAGTAGTCACTGCCTTCATCCTAATACTCTGCTTTTCTTGAAGTGCACTGTGGTAGATGTGTTGTTGCGTTTCCATGGTTCTGTTGATTTTAGGCTTTTGTAAAACCTTTGTACCTTTTGAGAAAGGTCAGCTAGAAATTCACCGTGTTTGTCAAAACAGGCAGTGTCATTTTCCAACTGAGTAATAGAGAAATCAGTAGTATTCATTCTTACAGCTGATGTGCATGGAAACATGCTGCTGATTCAGTGCATGAATTCTTTATTAATAAAGACTCTAGAAAGCCATAGCACACCTGCATTCAGGATCTGCCATCACCAGAACTGCAACTGCAAGTAAACAGACACCTTTTACATTATAAAAATGATGTTCTTTATTTTTAAATCAGAGTTAGTTAATACAGGATGGATCACGAATCTTCCAGCTCTATAAGCAGTACATTGCAGATAAACTGATGGGTTAAAGTTTTCATGCTTTTAAAGCCATCAGCTGCTAACCTCATTGATGCAGCTCTAATTGGTAAACGATGCACAGTTTGTAGAAACAGGAAACAAACAGGGACTGTATTTTAGTTTTAGTGGCAAATATTATGGGTTGTGTATACATAATATTCTTTAAAATCACTGCTGCCATCTTTGAATTGTGTGGGTTTCTTCTCATCAAATAGCTTTGTTTTTTTTTCTAATACCTAGACCTTTAGAAGCTGTGATAAGAGGCAAAGCAATAATCGAAGCCTTGACATTCCATCAGTTATGTTGATTTCATTAAACAAGCTTCACATCAGCAGAGCTTAGAGATGACTTACTCCTTCTGTTTTCTAGCTCCCTGGTATGAACTGATGACACCAGCAGCTCACCAGCGACAGCAGCCTTTTCATGTTCAGGCAGAGCAGCAGAAAAAGCTTTTCATCTCTTGCACCACAGAAGCCCTGGAAAAGTCAGAGAGAGAATATTCTGCAAGGATCCTGGCAGATGATGGTAAGAATAGAAGCTTTCTATGGAAGCTGCTTTAGATCAAGCAAATAAACAGAGGCTCTAAGCTCTAGCTATAAGGCTTTGCTCTCTGTTATCTAGGGGTTTTTATTGTATCTTTATTCTATTTTTGATTGCTTTATCAGGTGTAGGAGAATTCTGCACTAAACTTATTCAAGTAGTTAGTGTTTAATCAATAGCAGTAACTCAGAAAACTGGTTTTAAAAAACCTTGTATGTAAATTGTCTCAGCCAGCAAAATGCTGCAACCTGCAACTTGAAAATGAGATAGTCCTGAGATCAGTCTGTGGCATATAGCGTGTGTCTCCTTAAGCCACCTTTTCTCAGGTTTTAGATTTAGAATCTGTTGGGATCTCTAGCACACTCTGGTATCAACTGGTATCTGTACTAGTTGTAAGTCCATAACCTCATGCTCCTGGTGTTTGTAACTAAGCTGCAGGGTCATAGGTATGTGTGGATTAAACAGTTCTAAATCCTGTGAATGAGGAATAAGCAGTGATTTTCATTAGCTTGTTGTGCTGTATTCTGCCTTTCTGCACTGCAACTTAACGCTCTCTAAAACACATTTCTAGTGGGCAGAAGTTTCAGTTAACCAGACTGGAAAAACACAGCTGTACTGCAAAGCAATGACACACAAACAATGTGACACTGCAAAGTGACAAACGAATTGCTGTGGAAAGGCCATGGGACTAAGTGTCTTACTCTGTGTTGCAATCCTCATCTAGTTCTTAGTCAAGGGCATAATTGCACTACCCATCTTGATGTGTCTGTCATACAGCACAGCTCCCTCCCTATATCCCTTGAGGGAGCAAAGTTAGGCTATGAAGCATGTCTTGTGATTTCAAATTCAAATGCATCTCTGAGTAGTAACGGTTCAAGTGGTTCTCAGATGCTGGCTACGTCAAAGCTTTCTACTGGGAACTGACTTGTCTTGAAGCCTTTTCCCAAAGCAGACTGTAGGACAAGGAAGGGGTGCATGGAAAAAGGTGGTGAGGAACCTCATTCCTTTCAGAAATCATTGTTTCTAACAAGACAGATACTAACCCAGCCACAAAGTGCAAAGTATGTTACAGAATCTGACTTCTGTTTGACCCATACAGGCTTTGACAAGGAACACTTTTCAGGTAATTGCGACAGAATTACCTCTGGCAGTGTTACTAGTGAGGCCAAGGATGAGTTAAGTGAAATGGGCACCATTGGCTTGTAGCTTCCTATGCTGCCTGTTCTGTAGATAAACTTGGACTGTCCATACACAGGTCAATTCAGCACCCATATCTGGTCTTACTCTGAGTACTACCCTGCCAATGATAGCAAAAACAATCCTCAACTCCAAATGTATTGTTTTGTTTCTGGAAACAGATGGCAAATCTGAACATGGTCCTGACAAGGCAGAAGCTACTTTGCAGCATGCAAGGAAAAGAGACTCAAGACATACAATGTCCCTTGACAAGCTCCTCTTAAGGGTCAACATGCTGCAGAACACCTGCAAGCCAGCACTGGACAGCTCCAGCACAGAGAATGATGTGAAAGTCAGAGAAGCATGGGAACCTCCTCTAGAGCATCAGTACCCTGCAAAGGTACAGAAATACAAACCTCCTCTGCCATACAAAAGGGATCAGACAGTGCTGCTCCAACGTGCGAGACTGCACAGCGATCCCCTGACTGTGAGAAGTGTTTCTGTCCCCTTTGAAACCAAAATGCTGCAGCTCAAGCTAAAAAACTCTTTGTATGGACCCACTGTGAATTCCTCCATCCCTGCTCCTTCTGTGGTACGTCCCAAGACTCATTATTTCCTGCAGGAAAAGGAAGCTCACAGTGGTCGTGGTAAAGCCATTTCTTTTGCAGAAGAGGTTCACATTGCCAGTCCCTTTGCAGTTTCTTCTCAGCTGATCAAATCAACACGTGTGATCATTGCACAAATGAAAAACGAAGCATTTTCGATGAGAAGAAAGTTCTTCTGTCCATATGCTGCAAGCCCCTCCTGGAGTGATGGGGAATTCAGGCTTCTGACAGGGAAACAGAAGGAGGTGTATGAGGCAGCTGTCGCAGCACAGTATCAGGCACACCAGGAAAAAGTCAGAGAAGAACAGCAAAGAGCAAGAAAGAAGGCCTGGTTAAGGAAAATTAAAGGCTTACCTATAGACTCTTTTACAGGGGAGGGGAAAATACCTGCTCCTGAACTTGGGTTTAATACATTTCTTTGAGTTTAAGGGATTATCTCCACTGTAAGTTTTTCCAATGTTATCGGTACATTCAGCTATTTCTCAAGGCAAGGAAAGGACTGAGTCCTCTCCTAGATGCTAGACCTGCTGTTACGATAAACACAGCACTGTTTGACATGAATACAGCCCAATATATGCTGCAACCGTGACTAATAATAACAAAAATCTTATCAGAGTTTATGTGGATTGATTAGATTTATAAACTGAAGAAGTGTGGACTGAAAACTGGCTGAGGAGTTGATCTGAGAGGGTGGTGACCTCAGCATGAGTCTACTGGGAGGCCAGTAACTAGTGGTGTAGTACAGGGGTTGATGCTGGGCCTGTTTTTAACATCTTTAATTAATGATATAGATGATGATGATGCAGATGACACTGAACTGGGGTGGCTGATGCACCAGCTTGTTGCTGCTGTCTAGAGGGACCTAGAGGAGTGGGCTGAGAGATCTGGTGCAGTCCAGTAAGGGGAAATGCCAAGTTCTGCCCCTGGCGGAGGAACAGCCCCAGGCACCTGGATGTGCTGGAGCCACCCAGCTGGAAAGCAGCTTAAAGTTTAATTTGTATTAAATTAAAAACCATTACTTTAATTTTTCTGGTTTTATGGATAAAATGCCTTAATATGCTTGCTTTCCACTAATGAAATTGGCTTGATTTGGGAAGACAAACACCTTTCTAGTTGTCCAACTGTGAGTATATTGGTCAGCGCAGCAGAAATTTCTCTGTTATCCTCTTGTGTTGAGGACAATCCTGCTCACGTAAGCCAAGGGTCCTTTCTGCTGCAGTTCTGGTTTGGGATTATAGTCTGGTTAGTTTTGATTTGCTTATTTTAATGTCATCTTCAACTCCTAAACTCTGGGATTAAGCCAGACCTTGCTAACAGTGGACAACAAGTTGTCTGGGGTGGCTTTGCCTTACGTTAGTTTTCATACTGGAAGCAGCAAGGATTTCGCTCTTAGCCACGGGATGGCACTTTCTCACAAGAAATCAGGCTTAGCCCAGCACAACTGCAGCCAGAGGCCCTTTGGCACAACCCCCCCTGGAAAAAAGCATCTAATACAGAAGCCTGATGGAAAACCATCATGGAAAGGCTGATGCCTTTTTAGCTGTACTGAAATGGGGAGGGTTAAAGTGTCATCTTCTTATTTGGAGTCAATAAATCAGCATCTGCCTGCAGGCATGGGTTCTCAGGCTCTTGTGAGATGCTACAGCCAACAGAGTAGTGTGAAAGCATCTACAAAGGCAGAACTGGACCACCAAGTCCTTCTCTAATCTGCTTTAGCTTGGCACAGGGAATGCAAAGCCAGAAGCTGGGCATCAGAGATGCATTGTAAAGGAATTAACATCTGGGAAGATGTCATACATGGTACGTGAAATTGCTTATGAAGGTAACTAAGAGGTGGTTTTACACTGTATTAATTCACCTCTGAATTAAACTGACCTTTCTGCGTGCATGGCTTTTGGGTGTGCAGAGGAGACAGCCTGAGGCTGTGGTGGGCAGCATTGCTCTTGTGCAGGATGCACCTGCAAACGGGCAGCAAGCCAGGCTGAGCAATGGCATGGTAGTTTCAACAGAGCTTTGTTGTAGCTAGGTGCTGTTAATGTTGTACTTGTCATCCACAAAGTGTAGACAACATTATCCTGATGTGATGATATCGTATTAATGTCACAGTGATTTTGTCTGTATAGCTCGACAGGTGCTTCTGAATTAAATATGCTTTGAGAATGTTGGTTATAGCTGGAAGTGTTTGTATTTCAGCAGAGGAATGGTGCCTGACACATCACAATGTGAAAGAGCCAGAGAGCTATAAAAAGAGGAGACAGCAGGGCCATAAAAAGCAAATTAAGTGTTTATATAGTATTGTATTTATCAGCAATAGCTTTGGATTGCCTGTGAAATCGCATGCTGACTTAAGCAAGCATTGCATACGGATACACCAAGGGATGGGCTAGTCCCCAGAATAATTAAATCTGAATTAAATACACAGTCCTTCAAGAACACATCAGCGGCCAGATCCACCCAGCAAGCAGTTATAGCTGGAACTGGCTATGGTAAGAGTGATCCCAGAAGGGAGAAACCCTTTTTGCTTCAACCTGGATCAAGTCATGATCCTTCAAACAGGCAGCAAGTAATAAACCAATGTTGTGCCTCATTGCATGGCAACCTCTCTGCTTGCCAGCACAGATGGAAGAACTGGAAGGAATAACCATATTGTTAACTTTGCTGCCTTCCTTTCTCAATGTAGCGTGAATTCACTCATTTCTTCCCTAATGAATGTGTCCTAAATTGTTCATGTACATATCCCGCCGGCAGCGTGTTTGCGATGAGCTGTTTGCAGATGGGTTTCCTCGGAGACCTTCAGCCACTGGTGGATCCTTGCCCCTTGCTGATGGCTGCAATGGGTAATTATAAGACCATGGTGTTGTGAACTTGTGGGTTTCTTGTGGGCTCTGTGCCTTTCCCTAAGACTTTATAATCCCCTTTATTTCCAGCGTGGCTGCTCTGTCTCCCCTTGTTCTACAAATACTGCTCTATTTGAGCCTTTTCCAGTACATTTTCTAGGGTATATAGTTGGTTTTGACCTGTGCCAGAACCAGAGGAGGCCATGGAGATGCTGTGAGGGCTGGAGCAGCTCTGCTCTGGAGCCAGGCTGAGAGAGCTGGGCTGGG
>JAVHNF010083131.1:0-15802 GCA_034783455.1 Micropsitta finschii | reverse complement strand
GAATGCTGGTTTAGACACACACCTCTCAGGCAGGACTGATGCATAACTGAATTAGCTTCAGATCAGAAGATTCAGTGAGGTCTCATCTTGTGTATTTATATTTGCCATTGGGACTAAGTCCTGTAGCACAAGTCCTTCATTTGTCACCGGAGTCACAGAGAGTGACAACAGAAGCATAAACTGATACGTGGAAATTAACATCTTCAGACACAATTGAAGTAGAAAGATGCCCTGGGATCTGTGAAAGATGACAGGGAAAAAACAAAAAACCAATCAAGCAAACAAAACCCAAACAAAACTGTTGTCATGGTTTAAGCCCAGTCGGTAACTCAGAACCACGCAGCGACTCACACACTCCCCCCTTCATCCCCCCTGCTCCCAGAGGGAAGGGGAAGAGAATGGAAACAATGTAAATCCCACGGGTCGAGATAAGAACAGTCTAGTAACTAAGGTATAATACAGAATCACTACTTCTACCACCAATTATAATAATGATAAGGGAAATAATAAGGGGAGAGAATACAATTGCTCACCAGACGCCAACTGATACCCTGCCTGACCCAAGCAGCCATCTGGGCCTTTCAGGTAACTCCCCCCAGTTTATATACTGGGCATGACGTGCTGTGGGATGGAATGCCCCTTTGGCTAGTTTGGGTCAGGTGTCCTGTCTCTGCTTCCTCCAGGCTTTCTGTGCCCCTCCTCACTGACAGAGCATGAGACTCAAAGTCCTTGGTCGGAGTAAACATTACTTAGCAACAACTAAAACACATCGGTGTTATCAGCGCTGTTCCCAGGCTGAAAGTGAAAAACACAGCACTGCACCAGCTACTAAGAAGGAGAAAAATGACTGCTACTGCTGAACCCAGAATATGGACAAAACCAAGGCGGCTTTTTTTCTGGCTGGCACTGTGGTAGCTGCAGGCTAACACCAGCGCTGGGCTCTTGGCTGTGAGGTCTCCTCCAGCTCTGCCTGCACTGGAATACCCTGGTGGTGTGGGTTGCCTGTGCCTTGAACTGGCCAGGGCTAGCTGAGAGTGAGAGGTGTGTTAGGATTAGTGATCTGACTCTCCTTTCCTCCTGTTTCCTTCCCTTGCAGTGTGTTACTTGCTGAAGAACAACATCAGCCCAGACCTGTGCAATGAAGATGGATTAACTGCTCTGCATCAGGTGAGGAGGAGGAGGACACGGGTCCCTGCCGCTCGCTTTGTGTGCCTTCCCACTGCCCTCTGAGCAGACCCAGAAGGGTGAAAGGAGGGAGCTCTTGGGTTTCATTGTTTTGCTCAGTTACAGCAGTGAAACTTCACTGTGTTGTGCTGGCGATGCCGTTTCCTGGGGAGCAAACTGAGATTAGACCCTTTTGTTGCTATATCTCAGACTTTGTTTGGTCGTAATAAATGCTCTGGAAGTGGGGCTGGATTTCACCATTTCTCCCACCCTTTAATTTTTGCAGGGCTGGGTTCTAAACTCTTAAAGCAGCTTGACTCACGTTTAGAGACTTCGGCAACTGATGAGTTTTGAAACTGGTTTAAATAAATGATGCCCAGGGTGCTTGGAGCGCGGGCTGATGACCTCTGTAGGCTCAGGAACTCCCCAAAGTCTGTGCGATCAGTAGTAAAATACAGACTTGCTGTAGTGGCGTGTGTCTGTCCTTCCTCAGAGCTCTCCGCTGATCCCATAAGGGTTGTTCTTGTCTTCTTAAGGCCCCCATCCCCACCCCTCCTCATGTGTCCTCATTCTCAGTACCTGCAGAAGGCCCATGGGACTCGCTGTGCCCAGGGTGGCCACCTCCACTGCCATTGGAAACAGAAGCGTGGCTGTCACACACACTTGCTCTGAGGGCAGGACAGACACTCATGGGTTTCTTGCCATTTGTCCCTTCTGTAAATGCTCCTCTTAACTGGGGGTTTTGAATTCTTCTGCAAGTCACTTGCTCTCTTCAGAGCTGGATGGGTGTTTGCTTAAAAATGCAAACTGGCTTCTGGGAGAATACAAGTTCCTCACCACCAGTGCCAGCTCTCCAAAGAGATGTTGTTCTGCACATGGACAAATGCTGACAGCCTCATCACTTTCCTCGCTAGGTACTGAATCCGTGGAGGATCACACCTTGCCCACTGAAGGTTCAGTTATTGTAAAGGTGCATTTGGGAGCTGAGGTGGGAATTTTGCATCCACAAGAATTAACTGAATCGCTGAAGAGAGGAAAGCTCCTAAGTGAACGCTATTGCCCATTAGCAGTTGCTTCCAATGAAGGATGCAGTTATGCTCCTGTGGTAACTTGGCTGTGTGATAGGCATGATTTTAACCTCACTCCCATATCCAAATAAGAAATAGAAATGCATAAAGGGTCCTTGGCACTCAGCTACGAAAATGTTTGTTGTGGGTTGTAATTGAGCCCCATGACAAGCCCATCCTGCAGTGCTGAGCTGTGAGTCTGCTGTGGGGGTCTGCAGTAACGCATAGGCCACAAACAGGCTTCTTGCAGAAGAATTAATCTTATTTTACTGTCTTTATCATACTCACGTTCATGTCAAGAAGTGAGCACAAGATGGATCAGAAAGCAAATTCTATCTTCCCTGAAGGAGAGTGTTGAGCTCCTCTTTGCAGGCTGCTCCTGGGACTGTGGTGTAGATGCATCAAGGATGCTGATTTTTTTCAGGAAATAAAATAATTACTTGCCCTGTGAAGTACCTGAGAATCCAGCTTACATCTCTTCAGATAACCATGGCAGGTAGTGTGAGCTGATGAGAAGATTTTCACTCATCACATGCCAGTGTGTGGAATTTTCCCTAAGAAAAGGGAATGTCAGATTGTCAGCTCATCCCTTGGTATGTGGTTATACTGGTTACGGTGAATTTCTGCTATGTTTGCTCTTGAATATGGAAGACCCAGCTGAAACAGAAGCTGTGTGCACATTTGCTATTATTCCTTATTGGTTCTGTCCCCAAACCAGAAGGCCCTGTAAAACACCAGTGACCTTTAGTGTGCTCAGCGTAGGTGTTCTGCATGGTGCCTTTCCCACCACTTGTGCTTAATTTGGTATTCAATTGTTGGAGATGCTTGTTGCCAAACACTGCAGGTTGCCATGTCTGGGTACCCTGGTATAAGTGAGCAGGTGTGAGCCTTTATCTTCCCAAGGTTTAAATTCCCCAATATGTCTGTACCTCTTCCTCACCAGTGCTGCATAGACAACTATGAAGAGATAGTCAAGCTTCTCCTAAGCCACGGGGCCAATGTCAATGCAAAGGACAACGAGCTCTGGACTCCATTGCATGCAGCAGCTACATGTGGTCATATCAACTTGGTGAAGATCCTCATCCAGCAGTAGGTGGCTTTTCTGTGTCTGTCCCTTTCTACAGATCTGATTCTACCCACAGCTTCTGTGGATAGAAACCAAGACTGCTTAGTGCCTTGCCAGATTGCAACAGTGGTGATTATTCCCTGTTTTCAAGATATTCATTTGACTCCTTCCTGCTTGGGGGAAAAGAGGGTGGAGGAGGAAGAGCAGAAAGGTTGAGGACACACAGTAAAACCCTAGGTGACTTGACTCTGTTTCATGAAGCTTCTGGAGACTGGGCCAAAATTTGCCACAGGTTGCCTGTATTCTGCTGTGTCTGTGTTTGTGCTTGTTGAACCATGCTGGATAGGTAGAAATAGGAGCAGGCAGCAGAATGCACCCTCAAGCTCTTAAACACGACTTCAGGTCTTCCAGCTGTAGTCAGAGAGACACTGATGTAGGAGAGCAGCGTGTTTGTGTAGCTCAAAATCTTGAGTGAACTTTGTGACCTGTCTTACTGGCTCTTAACTAGTAACCTGTTAGCTTCTTGTAATGCTTCTGTTTCCCAGGGTGTGACATGAGGTTTTTGCACTGGACCTTCCACTTGACTTGACCAAGGCACTAAAGCCTCAAGCCTCTTCTAGGCTTGTCAGTAAAGAGGAAGAAACCAGATGTGCTTTGAGCTGTACCATGCACAGCATTTAATGGGCACCTGCTGTGAATCCTGTCTGGAGCAGATAGTCCTGGCTCTGTATGGAGCCCTCTCCTCCATTTCCTGGAGTGGTGGTGTAGAGAGCAGAGTGTTAACCCGCTGCCTTGTATAGCAGTGCCTGCTGCTCCTCCCTTGAGGAGGCGGACTGCTCCCTGTGATGCTGTCATTATGGATGCTGGCATTGACAATTTGCCCCTTTGCCCATATAATGATGAAAGTGGAGCAGAGGATGCCAACAGTCATCCCTTGGAGGATGTTCCTACTTGAGTTAGGTAATTTTTGAATGGGAGGCATAAAACCAGAGGAAATAAATGTGGAACAGTGCATTCCTGGGTCTTGAATGAGGATAAGGGAGCGTCACAGGGATGGCTGACAGGTGAGGAACTAGAGCTTATGGACTTAGTTATTGTAGGCTGCCCTGTATTGAGTAGTTGCCATCGAATTCAGAGTGTGGTATCCTAATGTCATGATCCCAATCTCAGAAGCAGTCTTCCCTGGGCCTTTTGAGGAATGGGAGGGATGGCCATGAGGGAACATCATGAGGGGAAAGGAGGGGCAGCCATGAGGGAAGATCATGAGGGGAAAGGAGGGATGGCCATGAGGGGAAAGGAGGGATGGCCATGAGGGAAGATCATGAGGGGAAGGGAGAGGCGGCCATGAGGGAAGATCTTGAGGGGAAAGGAGGGATGGCCATGATGGAAGATCATGAGGGGAGAGGAGGGATGGCCATGAGGGAAGATCATGAGGGGAAAGGAGGGATGGCCATGAAGGGAGATCATGAGGGGAAAGGAGGGGCAGCCATGATGGAAGATCATGAGGGAAAAGGAGGGACAGCCATGATGGAAGATCATGAGGGGAAAGGAGGGATGGCCATGAAGGAAGATCATGAGGGGAAAGGAGAGGTGCCGTGAGGGAAGATCATGAGGGGAAAGGAGAGGTGCCGTGAGGGAAGATCATGAAGGGAGAGGAGGGATGGCCATGAGGGGAGATCATAAGTGGAGACAAGGGATGGCCATGAGGGAAGATCATGAGGGGAAAGGAGGAGTGGCCATGAGGAGAGATTGTGAGGGGAGAGAAGAGGTGGCCATGAGGGGAGAGCAAGGTCAGCCGTGGGGGTGTGAAGGGCAGCCATGGGGGCTAGTGACGACAGCTGTGCGAGTGTTGGCCACTGTGAGAGATGGCTGTGAGCAGAGGTTATGAGGGGCAGCTATAAGGGGAGATCAGTTTGCCCATAGTGGCATGGTTTAGTGGTGGGCTTGGTAGTCCTGGGGTAATGGATGGACTTGGTGATCTTAAAGGTCTTCTTCAGTATAGTTGATTCTATGATTCTATGGGGCATATCGCTGTGGTGGTGTAACTTTTCTTCCTTGCATAAAGGTTTGTTTGTGCTCCTTCTCTTTAATTCTAAGATGTCATTTGTTGCTGCATGGAGGAGTAAGCAGTAAATGAGGCTGTGGATGGTATAATACTGGTGATTATGATGTTACTTAGTGACGTGTCCTTCTTCACATTAGTATTCCATCACATATCTTTCTCCACATCAGAGAATATACAGTACTTTAAAAGTCAGTTGAATAAGGTGGATTTATCTCATGTTCTAAACTTAGGACAATTGCAGACTGAAAAACAACAAACAAAGTATTTATAAACTGTTTCACAATATAAGTAAATATTTTCCATTGACCAAACTCCCGGTATGGAGTTTTCCTTCTTGGTCCATTTTGGCATTCCTGGTCAGAAACTGGTAGCAGTCTAAACTGAGCAGACATAGAATCTGCAAAGAGCACTGAATTGTTGTTGGGACGACACAGGTAAAATTGCAGAAATTATGCTGGATAAGCCTTACTGCTGTGCAGGTTCTGACATTGGGCAGCTCCTTAGTTGCACATCACAGGTGATAAGAAAAGAATGAAATAGCATCATTTTAAAGGTCTTTCATATTTTCCATATATTAAATTCAGTGCATACTTATACTTGAATTGCTCTGTTGTAGAGTTAGTCCTGTTTAGATTGCTCTTTCCCTCTTAATTCCTCATAGCTGCATAGCTTAAAATTCAAGAAGTGTGAGGAAGGAATTAATTTTGGTCAGTTAACACTAGCCCTTTTAGTATAGGGAATGCAAATGGTCCTACAAATCAGAAGGACCATTAGCTTATTGCTTGTTTATTTTGACAACTGGAATATTTAGTCATCTTGGTTAAAATGAGGGATAACACCAGGCTAGCAGATGTGGAAAGTTTAAAAGTCAGATTTTCACTGGAGCATGGCAACTATTTTTAGGTTAGTGTAGAAAAATAGTACTAATCTGGCACTGTGACAGTATTGATCTGAATGCCAACAGAAAGCTGCACATGAACAGTACTTCAGCTGTTTTGTCAATGAAGAAATCAGAATAACTGCACTAATTTAATATTGTTACCAGCTTCTGTAATAGTTCAGGTAGTGTTTCTGCTGAATCAGAAATACACATACATGGCATATGCTAAGTAGGACAAAACCAGATGATGTTGTGACACCAAAAAAGTTCTTCCTCACAGTTCAGACAGTAGCCTCGAGCTAGGTTAGGCAAGCTGCAACATTGACTTGCATTCTTTCTAATAACCTTTTGAGGAAGATGATCCTCTATTGATTTCTTTGGGTTTGATTTTCTTTTGGATTTCTTTTTTTTCCTCTTTATGTTTTAGCACAATGCAAAGACAGTTACAATTTCTGACTGTACTTGAGCTATGTATTTTGGGTGACTTGATTGGAATGCAGTAGGGCTGGAGGCCAGCTGTCTGAGCTTTTACAGAACAGCTTTCCCACTTGAACTTTTAACACGGGGTGGGATATTCTAATAGTAAAGCTTCCGAGTGGGAAGATTGTAAACAGAGTAACTTCTAAATGGTGAGTTAGGTTTGCATTGTTAAAAATGTAGGAAATCTTTATCCACTGTTACAACAGAAAAAGGTACCTTAAGGCATTGAAGAGTATAACGATGAACTTAAAATTCACAGCATGCTGGTATCTTCTTTGTCAATTCCATGTTTATTTTTCAGGATCAAGAAATTAAGTGAATGTCTATCAAAGTTTAGACTAGTTCTTTAGTTTGAAGGGTTTTTTTTCTAGTAGCTTCTAAAGATCAAACTTCTCAGAGTGATTTTTCAAAAGAATTAACTGTGCTATGTCTCTAAATCTGTGTATGTGTATAGCCTGATTCTACAAGACTGCATGAAACCAAGTAGATTATTCTTGTGATGAGATTGAAATTAATTTGAGTATGCTCCCTGTGAACGATGTTGTGGTGGAAGCTGCCTTACCTTCTATTTCAGTATGTCTTGTGTAGAGTCTCAGAGTTGCTCGAATGGTAAAGGTAAGTACCTTTCTCCTGTGTTTTTAACTGACGCTTTTGTAAATTGCATTTGAGTGTCTGATGCATAATGAGGAATTTGCAATTTACCTGACCAAGAAAAGAAAGCACAGAATCTGTAAGATGCATATGTTTTGCTGACTTCAGTGAGCTCTCTACTATGCCTACCAGTCCCCTGTCTCCACACTCCACCCCTGCCCTCCAAACAAAAAACCAAAACACAACCCCAAGCAAAACTACAGTATGAATGTGTCTAAATTGGCTAAAATAATTTGTTGGGTACAGAGAGGTAGTGGAAATGCAACAATAGTTGCATTGTTTAAAGTAAAGGGCACCTCTGTTGATAAAATCAATTCCAGCCAGTCTCTTGAGTGATTCCGTCTGTGTTGTTAGCTTTACCTTAGAGGAACCACTGCACTCCTGCTAGAGAAGGACTGGAACTGGAAATGTGCTCTTTTCTGGACTTGCACATTTATGACTACTTGGAACCACAAGCTACTGCTCTGTAGACCACAAGAAAGTACTTTAAATTTGGTATCAAGTTGCTACCTTTAAAATATTGGCCATACTTCATGGTATACTCTTTCTATCCCAGTGTTTCCCCTTGTTCTCCTTCAGGCAGAAGGAACAGTAAACTCTGTTTTCATTGGATTTGATTGCTGTTCAACTGGTTAACCAGTATGTTCTGTAAATTTAAATCAATAAGGAGACAAGACATCAAATCTGCATAAATGTGAAACTCTACCCGTATGTCAAGTTTGTTTTCAGAAGTTGAAATTGAGGTTAGAGCTTCACAGAGAAAAGGCATTTCCATGTCATGACATGAAGTTACGCAGTAGCTATCTAAATATTAAGGGGCAAAATGTCTGCATGTGCTTGTTCTAAAAAATGGTCTATAATGTACTTCTTAAGCAGAAGTATCAAGGTTATTCTATTTCTGCAGAAATTCAAGAACCAGAAACTTTGGTAAATACTAGCAATTAAGTGAGTGTCCAGTTTCTCTTCTAATTTTCAACCTCTTTCTTGGAAGAGTTTGAAAAAGATGTTTTGGAAATACTACTGTGGTGCTGTTTCCTTTGAAGTCAGTTATTATTGCTGCTTGTATTCATTAAGAGGTACCTAATTTTGTCTTTCATAACTGAGAGCTATTATTAATTATATGCTACATATATGGCCTGTGCAGCCGCAACACAGATTCTGTGTCATCTTTTTTTTTTCTGGTTCATGCTCCGGGGAAATTGCCTCACAGAGAACGTTTTCTCTTTGTAATGAAGATTTCCCACACTCAGTACTAGGAAACCATCAGTTTTGACATAGTGTTTATGATGCAGATCAAGCACTGCTGTGAAATGGATTTGTAGAAGCTATAGAGTAATTTCTGGAATGAACTATAGCTTTTAAGTCTCAAATATATTTTTGAAGAGCAGTTACATTAGGGGGAAAATATTAATACTCAAATTTTTTGTTTCACACATGCTTAAGAGATGGGATTCTGCTTTTATCCATGCAGTCAGGACTTAAGCTGTAGTTTCATTTACAGTTTTAGCTAAGTATAGTAAGAAAAAGAATTGCCTTTCTGGATTTGGGATTGTGTAGCTGGAGGGAGAGCTGTGGCAGTCAAAATTAGAGTGGTGCAAACTCCTGGGGAAGTGGAGCTGCAGAAGAATCTCCATGTACACACTCTCAGGTCTCCATTGTTATGGATTTCAGGTCTCCATTGTTACGCTGTTGGTGTGTGAGTTCGAATGCTAGTATTGGAGACTGTGAGTAAAACTTAGTCATATGTATATCAGTAAGAACAGCTATATGCAGAAGCGATGATTCAGGGGAGTTTTGAAAGGTGTACTCCTAAGGGCCCTGAATCTGTGATGTGAATGGGTCTGATTAATCTGTGGATGACTGAGACTGAATGGCTATGCCTAACCAGATATTGCTGCACCAAAAGAAAGGGACACTGACTTCTGTCTCGGGCTCGTTTTTCAGAAGCCTGTCATGCTCTGAGTGTCTGAGAATGTGTATTTAATGGCATAATTCTTCAAGACTGCATGAAACCAAATAGGTTGTTTTTGTGATGAAAGAAACTGTAATTTGAGCACACAGTCCCTGTGAATTTTGTGATGGAAGCTGCCTTATAATCCATCCCAGTATTTCTGCTTACAGTTTCAATGTTATGTGAGTGTTCACAGGAAAGTAGCTTTCTCTGGTGTTTTGAGCTTAGGCTTTTGCAGATTGAATTTGAGTCTCTGCTTGATGCTTAAGGAGCGATTTGTTCTTTGCCTGGTCAAGAAAAAGAAACCACAGAATCTGCATGATGCACAATCTACCCTTGTGATGGGCTACAGTCAATAGTTGCTTCATCCCTCTCATTTTAATTTTCTGCCACAGCTCTTTTGATCTCCAAGCCCATAAGGTAGATGATACGGGTTTCCCCATCTTCTGCTTTAAACTGATTTGTAGATTTGACTGTTAATTGAATGCTTTGTTCTGGTTTTTAGGAATAATATCTAAGTGCTTCATCATTTGTTATTATTTGGAAACACACAACCTTAAAAAAGGAATAATGGATAAATATCTGAAGAAGGAAATAGTTATTAAAAATATCTTTTAAAAGAAAAGAAACTGAAGAAAAGATTTACCAATCAGTATATGACTAATAAAAGATGAGGGTAAAACCTTGTCAAACCTGTTTTTTCAGCTGTCTCTGTATGTGTGTTTACAGAATATGCAGGGATACAGTTAACAGCTTTTTCCAAATTTCTTACTGTTTAAGCAGTAGTTGTTGGATTACTTGTTATCTATTTATTTATTCCCTGCATCGAGCTGAAACAAGTCTCTAGTTCTGAAAAATTAGGTAAGAGGTAGTTCATTTTGCCATGCAGTTTGGGTTTGTTTTGCCATCTCTGCTAGTGGTTAGAACAAAATGTATCTCTTTGGTTTGTATCTGAATTTACATGAATTGAGTGCTTTTATGAATCTGTGTCACAGCACCTTAAATAACAGCACTGGTAAGACAGTAGTATGTGAAAGTATGCTCAGTATCTGGGGCTAGTTCAGAGGATTGCTGTCTCATTGGTGACTTTAGAGGAGATGAGGCTAAGTCTTGCATCAAAGAATGGCCAGCTCAGCTAACAGGTCAGGCTAACCTGTTAGGCCTTTCTACCTTGGCTGCTTGCAGTAGGTAAGTCATACTATTGAAAGGGCTTGATTGGTGATTTCCAAGTATGTTGTTGGCAGTAGGTGACAGCCCTTCTGAAAAACACACAGAAAAGGGTTATGTGAGCTGTTAGGTCAACTGAGAATGGTCTCATGTGCTCAAGACAGCAGTCAAAGCAACCTCCAAGCACCTCCTATTCCATGTTAAGAGTTGGAACAGCCAAAGGCCTCAAGATAGAGTTGAGCAGCTATGGACATCATCTCTGAAGTTCACAAATGACCTTGATCAGTCACCCAGTCAGAACAGGACCTTGCAAAGCCAGACTGATTCCCTCCAGTAAAATGTGAATGATGTGGTATGAATACCAGTGCTGGCAAAACAAGAATAATGGGTCTTCTGGAAAAACCAAGCAGCAAAGTGGGCAGTGGCCAGCTTCTGCATGACAGGTTTTAGTATATTGGACAGTATATACTTTGGGGAAACTTTAAAAGCAATATAACTCTTACAGGCAGCCCTAGATCAGCGGAAGGCGCTATTGAAAGACAGCGAGATGTTCACAGTCATATTTTATAGAATCACAGAATGATTTGTGTTGGAAGGAACCTTAAAGCTTGTCCAGTTCCAACCCACTGCTGTGGGCAAGGACACCTTCCACTAGACCAGGTTGCTCAAAACCCTGTCCAACCTGGTATTTGATCTTTTTCAGCAAAGGTGGGCTTTAATAGTTTAAGCTGACCAAAACAGTAAGTACAGAAGTATTTTGTATGAGGTACTAGTTGTTTTCATTGGTCAGTTTGTGACAGTGCTGGAAGAGAAGAGATCCTGAGAAAAGACCAGTGTAAAAGAACCCAGTAGGTATCTATCTGGCAGCAAGGAGGAAGCTATGAGCCTACTGAAGAAAATGCTCTGAGCTCTGATAGAGGGTGTCCGAGGGAAAAAGAGGTTAATGACCAAAACAGACCAGAATGGCTGGGATTTTAAAGTGCGCAAAGTCAAAGCTTGTGATGGAGCATGGTGAGCAGCTTGAGCATGGGAGTGAGAACCTGGAGAGCAAATAGTGTCTGTTGTTGAAACAAAAGACTTGGCCATTCTATCTCTGCTCTAGGCAAGCTTGGTTTGAAGTGGGATTGCCTTTCAAGGTTCACTTCGGTGTGTCATAATTTTATTGATACAGAAAGCTTTACCATGAGTTCTAATGTAACACCAGTCCTGTGCCACCAACTGTTGTGTCTTGGGTATCACTTAGTTCTGTTCTGTTGGCAATGTGCATCCCTTTGCTTGCCTGACACTCCTTTTGTTGCCTGGATACCTTTACCTTTTGCTAATTGCATAGAGTTAAATGATTCTGTCTGTCCAATGCTTTAATTGTACATTTCTGGAGAAAGCATCAGATAGCAGTAGTTCTCTGACCATTAGAGAGCACTCTATAGTGTCATATGTGAGAGAATACAAAATCTATAGTAAAGCAAGATTGGTTTCCCTTTTCTTCCTCCTCCATTTTTTTGTATTTAAATAGGGAGTTTTTTAGGATGCCACTCATAACTTTAGTGTGCTCGTGAGCTGTTCTGCATAGCTAAGCTGGTCTGGTGGCTTTCCTGTCACTATAGTGAAAGGTGATTTCAGTAGCATGGTGAGGGGGAGCACAGGCAGCAATCAGGTGTTTCTGTTGAGGAAGAGAGATGTGCAGCAAGCTTGTGTGGTTTGTGTTTGGTAATAAAAATCTGCACATCAGGGGAACTGAATAAAAGTTTAATTCTATTTCATCAGGATTTTCCTTTAAAACACATTGTCCGTACAATGCCTATCACTACATAAATAACAGTAAATAAGTGCTGTTCTTGCCAGTGAAAACCTGAAAGACACTATGGTTTTTAGACATGGCAATATTTACAGTCTAACCAGGATGTTTGCCCTGTCAGCCATAAATGTATAGATTTAATTCTAAACTGCTGTCTCCTTTGGTGACAATGACCCAACATTGTGTTTGTTCCTGACCTGATAAATAATTCAGCCTTGTTTTCAGTATGTATGTCTTATCTTTTTGTTGATGTTCTTTTGGGTCTCTTGGATATAATTTTCCCTTTTTCCCAAATTTATCCCTACTTACTTGCTTTAGCACACTACTAAGCAAGTCTGTTTTTGAGTCTGGTTTTTAATAACTTTTGATTTGTAAAGTTGACAGGTTGAAGGTCCTTATTGACTCTGATGTCAGTGGAAATTAGATACATAAATAGCTCCATGGAACTGAGCCATAATGCCAACAGAACTGTTTCATCTGTAAAGACAACAGTCCTCTCCAAAAGAGGACTGAATAATAACCAAAACTGCATCATTAAAAAAACCTATCACCAAAATCATTAGTATAACCTTGTTTCGGTCTTAAAATTCTAGTTGGAAGGAATTTCCTAATGTTTAAGATAAACTTTGGTGAATATTCCTGTTTCTTCATAGAGAAAAATGTACTTTTATGAACATACTGCAGTTCTTTGCCAGACTTGGTGCAAAACCACAAATGTACAATTCCATCAGTAATTCTGGTGAAAACAGGAGAGCTTTATCACCAACTGTTGGACCAGAAGAGAAGAATATGTGGTGGTTTTAATAGTGGCACACTGATTGTGGTGTTACCAACAAGTTATGTTCCAGGACTAGTGGTAGTTAGTGTGTGTAACAGTCTGGAAGGGGAATCAAAACTGGGAGGTTATTTTTTTGGAATGTGAGAAATTTACTAACTTAAATACTGTTTTGCCTTCACACAGTGAGCTTATATCTATGTTATTATACATCTGAGAATCTAGAGTGTAGATTAAAAAAGGTGATAACCTTTGTACTGGCAAAACGATGGCTCGTGTTAACCAGTAGCAGTCTGCAAAGTAGCTTTATTTAAAAATACTTAGGCATGTAAGTGGGAAGTGTATGGTAGGTGATGTAACCTTAGAGGAATTATCTGTAACTGTAAAATAATTAAGTTTAAAGAAGATTTTTAGTGGTCTCTGATACTGAATGTTCAGAATCTAGGCCAGAATTACTAAGATCTAAGTTCACTCATTGGTTTCACCATAGACCTAGTGTGGTTTCACAGAGGTAACTTCCTTCTCTGCAACAGAAGTATTTCCTCACTTCAGTTTTTAGTGATGTTAAGTTCTATGAGGATGGCATATATGTCTTCATTTTTTAAATGAGTGCTGCAATAAACACAGGACTGTGTTTTGACTGTTCTTCTAAAAAATTATCCCAATATATAATAGTGTTTTCAGGCTGTAAGATGAAAAGGATGAGTAGCATACAATCCTAAAATGGCATACATGCAGATACTTCATAAATCAATGAATTGCTAAGCTCAGACAACCACTTCTAAAAATAGTGTTGGTGTACATAGTGTATTTCAGCATAAAGTCAGCACGCTGACAACAATGGGTATGGGATGTAAAGCAGAACCTTAACCTTCAGTCAGTCATGTAGAACTGCTTAAAGCCATGAATGTTTTTCTTCTTGAGGAACTAGAATTGGGGTTTGATTTTCCTTTGGTTTTGTTGTTTGTTTTGTTTGGTTTTGTTTGTTTGTTTGGGTTTTTTTTTGTGTTTTGTGTTTGGTTTTTTTTTTTTGTTTTCCTTATTCTCCCAAGAAGCAAAGCAGATAGTTGCCAAGTAAGTGATAATGTGTGATGGTAGGATGGACAAGGGATAACACTGAGTAAGGAACAGCATACTCTTAGTGAAGGACAGGGGAAAGATTACTTCCAGTTTACTTTTTAGCATTCAGAAAGTTCTTGGCTATATTGGATCTCCTTCTGGCTTTTGTTTCAGGTAATGTAGACAGCAAATGACTACCTAATGATCTCTTTGCAGGGGAAATGATTGTTTGTGACTTTGACTTCCTCCAGTCTATGCTGTGATTCCTGAAATTGATTGTAAATATGATTCTGATTCACTTTGTTTTGTTTATTGCCATTTTTCTATGGCAAAATGTCTCAAACCTGCATATTTACAATAAGTTGTCAGTATCTCCTTTCTGTAGCTTATCTATTTAACTCTTGACTAATCCTGTTTGTCTTCTGCAGAAACATTTTCCTGTGTATTGCCTGCTTTTTCCTTTGGCATTTTCTTTCAATCTCTCCACTTTCTTTTCCTTAGGAGATCTATTAGGAAGTTCTGGGTGAGAGGTATTTTCAGTTTTTCTGGTAGCATTTTTTGAGGTGCTTCCCTTGCTTATGTAGCAGTTGCTGTCGTACCTGTGGCAGTAAATTATTTAAATTCAGATTATTATATTTTATCTACAATCACATACCTGGGCTGAAGTATTTACACTGCAGACAACAAAGGAAGGGACACGAATAACTGGAAAGTGTCCCCTTTCTGTTTTCTGTAATAGGACAGTTTTAGGACACTAACTAGTGTGTGTTTTTATGTGTCTAGCTATTGCTAGAAGTTTCGCTATTGCCTAGAATACTATGAAAATGTCTTCGTATTGCTTATTTAATGACTGTCAAGTTGCTTCACAATTTTTGCAGTTACATATTAGCACCAGGGAATGCCAAGTGTATGTGTGAGTGTGGCCCTGTTGTGCATATTGAAATAATTTTATAGTATTGCCAACTGACATGTTGAAAATGTGAACAGTAATTTAAAAGAATTAAGCACCTAAGTGGAAGGTGAAGACTAAAAGCTTTTGTCTTGTAAGTCTGAGTAATGATTTTTCTTTCTGTTTTTAGGTTTTCTCAAATAATGATGAAGCCCTTATTAACAAAAAACTGCCCAAAGAACTTCTGTTAAGGTAACTGCATAGTGTGTTAAGGGGTAAAAACATGAGGATCGTGCATTGCTTAGGTAGCGTACAGGCTATCAAGGGCTATTTATTCTTTCTTAAATCTGTCTTGAAATAGATAGTAACATATCTGGTTTAATTCTTGGAATTGTTGAAATTGTTGTCTTTTGATTAGCCTTGATTTGTTTTAATGTGCTCAAATTATACTGTACCATGGAAGATGTAATCTAACAATGATCTTTTCCTTGCATGTCAGAAAAAGTGAAGTAAAATGTCCAAAAAGCTGTGGTGTACAGAGTAGTCAGCTCTTCCACACTACACAATGTTTTATCTGTCTGAAGAGCCTGTAATCCTTTCTGTAATGTAATTCAGTCTTCATGTCATGAATTTTGTTACAACAAAATGTAAGTTCAACTTCAAAGCTTTCAAAAAGTCACTGCAGAGAAGTGCTGCCTGTTAACATTAAGTTAGAACCAGCAGGAGAACTTCGTTACTGTAGTAATTTGGTTAGTCATAAATTTCATCAGCTTGCCACTGTGAGTAGCTTACC
>JAVHNF010083112.1:4635-14677 GCA_034783455.1 Micropsitta finschii | reverse complement strand
GATAGACGTCCCTTTATCAACTGTCCATGTAGCGAGTACAGCTAGCATCAGGTGTCAGTTGAAGCCCAATATTTTAATCTAGGGAGTTATTTCTAACTCACAGACAGAGAACTGAGGCAAAATTTTCTGTTGTTTCATCCCATCAGGTCTGCTCTTTATGGAGATCGGGCATGGGAGCTGCATAAGCAGCAATCCTGCATGCTCTGGCTGACAGGAGAGCTGGCCATGGACCTGCTTGGCCAGAGAGGTTGGTTCTTTGCAGAGAAGAGGCCTGTCCCACTCACCCTCCAGGAGGCAGAAAATGAACCGAGGAGCTCCAGATGCTCAGTGGATGTGGGTATTTCCAGACTGTTCTGTTCAAATTTCCCTTTTCATCTTGCAAAAGAAAACTTATGTCTTCGTCTGTCTGTCTGTTATTGTGGAGACCTGGAATCACTGTGGGGCTCTGACTGGAAACCCCCATGGGAGAAAGGAGCCTCCTGGCAGCACAGGGTAAGTTTCCATATTGATTATGGAGTTCCCCCGGGGAATTCACCTGCTGCCCTCTCTCTGCGGTTGTGTTTGGCCATTGCAGACAGCTCCCCATGATGCATGCAGAGGCCTGTGTAAGCGCTGAGGTGGAACCAAGGTAATGCACTCCTAGCTCAGGACCAGGGCTCTACAAGAGGCTGGCAGCATTTCTGGGAGAAGGGAGCAATTCCTTTCAAAACCTGGGACACTTTTGAAGTTGTTGGGATGTGCAGCCAGAGCCAGGGCCATGAAATACAGATGAGAACAGGGTTGCAGCAGAGCAATGTTTCACCCACAGGAGTCAGCTCTGATCTAAGCCTAGCTGCAGAAGGTCAGCCTGGATGGCTGCTGCCCTCAGCCAGGAGTCCAGATTAAAACATGCAAGAGTGGGGCTGTTCTGGTCATCCTGAACACTCCTCACCGCATCCTGTGACCTTCTGGGTCCTCCCCTACACCTCGGGTTTTCTTGTGACTATGTTCCCACTGTCTCTACAGCTAAGGCTACAGCTCCGTTTCCTCTGCCTATGAGTGAAGGGGGGTGTGTAAGAACGGTAGAGGCACGTTGCCACTCTTGTGTTTAGCGTAGTTATTTAGCCTTTGTATTTGCAGGGAGATCTGAGGAGCAGGTACGCTGATGTTGTATAGGATGGAAGTGGAAGGGCCGCTTCTAGTAATGTCCAGTCATCTCTTTTGTCATGTCTGTGAGAAGTTAGTGCTGATCCAGAATTTTCCAGGATAGAAAGTTTTTGGAAAGTGTTGATTTAAAAAAAAATCAAAGATTGATCTTAGGCTTAGATTGACTTTATTGACATTTTCATAGAAACTTATCCAACCTTTGTGTTCTAGTTATCTTATTGATTTCCTCATCAATATAAACTGAAAGTATACAACAGTGCAAGTACAGGAGGAGATAAAAGTCAGCCCTGTGTTTTCTTTCTGAACAGATATCCTAGAGTTTATAGAACTTCGAAGATGAAGCAGCACGAGAGACTGCACACAGCACGAGCTGTAGTGGAAAACCATTTCCCTTTATTCTGCCAACCACTGTGTGTGAGGAAAATAACATTCATCTTAGTGGGTGACCTGTCTGCGCTGTGAGTGATTGTTAGTAAAAGTCTTTGGAAACAACAAACTGAGCTGCAAAACCACTCCTGATTTCCCAGTTTTTATGTCAGGGGCTTTTAAGATTTATCAGAGAGAAGTTTATTTGTCTTGTGTTTGTTGTATTTTCAACTAAGCTATGGGTTTGTAAAGCTAAAGTCTCGAAGGGCATCGCTACAACCAAGTTATTTCTTGAACGCTTTTCTAGATCGTTTTCCTTTCTTATTCAGACGAAGTAGCTGGGTACAGGCAAGCAGGAGGCACTCAGTTGAACTGAGGTGAGAGATTTCAGTCAGAGCAAGACCTCGCAGTAATTTTTATCAATGACATAAAATTAGCAGAATATTTAAGACTATTCCATGTCTTAGTGAAGCAATGAATATTTAATGCATGTCGTAAATAAAACCCAGGGGAAGACAATGGCAGCTGCAAAGTGCAAGAGCAGAATTTCCCACCTCGAAAATTCACTTTTCTGAGAGCACCCTGAATCCCCATTTGGAACAAATCTCATTACAGCCTGCGAAGAGGGTATTCCAGGGCTCAAAAAGCCTCGCTCAGCAGGGCCAGAGAAGATCACTGAAGAAATTGGTGTGGCACTGCACAGACCTGCAGGTAATTTTAGGTACGGTAAAAGCCATGTTCAAGACTTTAATAAAGAAGGAGAGATGTCATGAAGCCAGCCTTTCACACAGCGGGTGAGCCCCTGTGCATTAACTGTTTCTTCTCTCCAAGGACAAGTCCCTGGAGTAAGAAGATGCCTTGTGGAGCTCTGGAGAAAGTTAATGGCAGTTGGCTACAGCTCCCTGAGGAAGGGGCTGGAGGTGCCTCATGGCTTCACAGAGTCATGAAGAGACAGACAAAACCCTGCCTGGGTCTGTGCTAGACAGCAGAGACAACACAAACATGTGACAGAGCAGGTCGAACCTGTTTCCTCTGCTGGGATTTTTCTCCTTTGGCTTCTCTCAGCACTTGGCAAAGAGGGGAGCAATAGATGTTGTTTGGTCAGTCTCCTGTGGTTTTACTTTTGAGGTATTTTTAGTGCACTGATAGATGGGCACCTTAGTGTGTGGGTCTCTTCCTTGTTTTTAATGAGAGGCAATACTGCAGCTCTCCCAAACCCTTAGCTTCCACCCACTGCACATGGAAGAAGCCAGCTGGTACTCAGATAGTCAGGTATTAGCACAAAATAAAGCAAAGGTGTAAGACTTCCATGGGGAATATATAGGCTGTACCCATCCCATGGCTCAAGGCACCACTGGATGCTCCCACAATCCCTGCATGGAGCTGGGCTAAATATCCAGTATTGTCATTATTGTGGTGTGCAGAAGACATCACCACACATCAGTAGAGTCTGAATTTCCCAGTACAGGGTTGTTTTCTTAACAGCAAAATGTCATTCATTAAAATAAAGCAGGCTTCTAAGGCCTCTTTACTTGCACTGCTCACGTTGAGCTTACAGGAGCAGGCATCTGGTAGCTGCAGATGAGTCGCCCAGCATTCAGGGATATTTTGGGATATTGTTGGTGTTCAATAGTCAGGTGAAGGAAGAGAGACGTCCTGATGCAGTGATGCCCTTGGCATGGAGAGGGGCTCTTAGGGAGTTACAAAAATGGATTTTAGCTTCTAGAACAATGGATGAGGGTGGATCTGAGGAGAGAAAGCAAACCAGTAGAAGAAGAAATTATGAAGCATTTACTGGAAGTTGCAGGGGACTGGTCTAACAGGAGAGCCAGACCATTAGTCTGTCACAGTTTCCTTTCTATGTGCTCTTATTTTATTTGTCATAAATGCACTGTACCCTCTGCCAGGTCCCTGAGGAAGTCTCACATCCTGAAACACATTCCAAAGGGTCCTCAGTGAAGCCATGGTGAGCTGAGCTGGCCAGGAGGAGCCAGGCTGGCACCGTGCTTGTGGAGCACAAGGCCAGTCCTTGTGTCAAGGCCTGTGCCGGAGCTCCTGGGCTGCTGTGTGGTGGTTCCAGCACAGGAGGTGTTTGCAGAGGAGAAACAATGGTTATCCTTGTTTGACCCACACACCATTCACTCTGCATTGCCCAAGCTTTTGCAAAGCACCTTTTCCCTTTAGGCACGTGAGGATCAAAGCATTTAGGAGTCTATAGTGAAAATGATTTGCTCTTTTAGAGCAGTGCTGGCATTGCCTCCTGCAGTCCCTGCCTGGCAAAGCAGAAACCAGAGGCCGTGGTGTTTGGTCAAGGTTGTGGAGAACGTTAATGAGAAGCAGTTAGAAAATAGGTGCTGGTGAGTCCCCAGCTCTCTTCATTAGAGTGAGATTTTCCCTTCAAATGTGAGCATCATCAGGTGTCTGTCTCAAGAGTGTGCTCTGTGGGACATCCCAAGGAGGAGTGTGCAGCATTCCCAAAGGAGCTGTTCATTTTAATCCTTCGTGCCACATGGTGCAGCCCAGCAGCTCTGAATGATGGCTACAATTCACCAGCTTGCCAGGCTGAAATACAGCTGCACAGGGTATTTCTGGTGGTGGTGTAGCTTCTCTTATTAGCCATTTTCAGTGTGAGTGGTAACCACTTTAATGTGGCAACAGAAGTAAACTGTAAGTAACAGTGTCTGTGAGTGACAGTGTCAGGTTCGTTCCTTCTCTTGGCTGTCTGTTCTGATGCAGTGCGTGCAGTCACTGGCAGCAGATACATGGCCCTAACACGAGCAAATTCCCTTTGGTGATTGTCCTGGGGTTCTGCCCGGTCACCTGGGTACCAGCTGGGGACACTGATGAGTACTTTTCCAGATGCCGCACAGCTCCTTCAGGGGTGCGTGGTGATCTGACATCTGATTTACCACTAAATAGGCAATAGGGCCTCTGAGGACACCAGGCATTTTGTCTCTGTCGGACAGTGATCGGTGTCAGACCAAAGGTCATGTCCTCCATCAGCTCACAAGTGTTTCACCGGTTTCTGGCAACTCATCATTGCATTCGTGCTCGTGCTGGAGGTATTTTATGTAACAAACACCAGCTGTAAATAACCACCAGTGAAAATGCCGGATTGCTTCCTCCTTTTAGCAATTTCCCTTTGGTTTGGTGTGTGCATTCCCTGGTGGACAGGGAATTGTCTCTGACACATCTGACACTTACTTCCACAGTGCTCATCATAATCTGCTCCAAAGGTAAACGTGTCAGTGAATGCTTCAGTAAAATGAAAGTTGAGTGCTATGGTACCATTCAGGCTCAGTTCTGAAGACCTCTAAGTTCATGCCCGGAAAAGACAGCCCAGCAGTGTTTTTGTTCAGGCTGTTTTACATCCCATCATAATTCAAGGCTAAGTTAATGTTTCACCTCGGGCTGCAGTGAATTAGACAAAACAGCATTTCCTCAGTCACAGAGTAGCACCGGTTGCCCTTTGACTTTGTCCACACTGCTCTGTTTTGGTGATAAATGACAAAAGCATTGCCTAATCCCTTTGACAACAGCTGGGCTGTTTTTAACCCAAACTACGTTTCTGTGCTGCACTGCCTCTGCACGAGGCATTTTTAGACAACTAAGCAACAACCTAACCTAGGTAATGAGAGCTGTCGTTCTGGTGGCACGGTTACCACTACTGTTAGTCTATAAGCTAAATATAAAGATGAATCCTTATGAACCTCAAGGTGATTTTTCCACCCGATTTTGTTTCAGCCAGAAGCAGGTGCTGGGACTCGGAGTGCATCAGAGGGCAGGAGCTTCAAGTGAGGTGTTTGCCTGCTCTCTTCAGTTCAGCTGCTGTTTGAGCTGCGGTAGGGACCTTCCACGTCAACGTCCTTTCAGCAGTGCAGGAGGACACAGCAGGGCAGAGGTGATGCAGGGCAGGAGCAGGCACTGAAGGTGTTGGCCTGGCCTGGCCTTCCCTGTTCACCCCAGGCACCCGGCAAAGGGAAAGGGAGGCTCCAGCACTGGGGTTTACGTGTTCCGGGCAAAAGGCCTCAAGTATTGGTCAGAGGTGACCTGCGCTGCAGCCAGGGACCAGGCCCTGGGTGGGAAAGCACAACCACAAAGTGCAGCGCGAGCCTGGTTGGAGGCTGCTGTTTGCTTCATCGCCTCACCCGAAAGCACCGCACTGGTAACTACTGGTTTGTTTCCTTTGTTGCTGTAGACACGGTTGTCAAGTCAGAGTTTGCTGTAAGTGAGTCTACAGGATAAAATGGCATTTCTTTCCTCACAGTAGCAGTTTCCTGCCTCCTCTTTCTGTCCTGTCTTTCAGGTGGTTATTTTAGACAGTTAACTTGTGCAGTGGCTCTGGCTTGACAGTAGCCTTAAATGCTGAAACGGGGCAGAAGCACTGCTGCTGTGATGATGTTTGGCTCTACATCACTGCTGTAGCTGGAGTCCACATTGCCCTGCCTGTGTGCTGGGCTACCCCTCCTCTCTGCAGGTAGCCTTTGGCAAGAGCCCAGTCTTTACCTCTGTCTGTAGCACGAGTGGGTGTTGCTGCTGTCCCATTGGAGCCCAGTGCAGAGCCACAGGAAATAAATGTGCCACGAGCTGATTGATTTATTTGCGTTTTCTAGCCCAGCAATTCTGCTTCTGGGAGGCAGAACCAAAGCAGGAAGCGTGCTGTAACGCCAGAGCAGAGCTGATAACGTGTTCCTCCCCTCCTTGGTCCTTCCCTAGTGCAGAGATCAGCCTGTTGAGGAATCACTTCCCAAGGAATTACCCATCACAGGGAGCATCACGGCCGGCGGCAGCACGGGGCCTGGGCACCAGCTGCAGACGGAGCAGGAAGCCACAGACAGGTACCAGGGTCGGGAGGGAGGTGGCAGTGGGTGCACAGAGGGGACCCCCGAGGCCGGAGCTGCTGCCCCGGCTGCGAGCAACTGGGAAATGTGGGGCCTGTGGTGAAGCCATGGCAGGGGGATGCTCCTGACTGTGCAGCACCGGCTGGGAAGTTGTGCCAAAGGTGCCGGTGGGTACCCGAAGGCCCCATGGTAGCGCAGGCACAGCAATGAATGCTTGGTCCTGGGGATGCGGGGCTCACCCTCCCTTCTGCCAGTGCCTCACTTGGGCAAGCTGGGGTTACATTTACCCCGGCCCTCAAGGTCAGATGCTGCAGTTACAAGTACAGCACGCAAACAGCCATTGCTGGCCCAACAGCTCCCTGATGGGAGTGCATCAGGTACATGTGCAAAGGCAGTGCAACAAAGGGGAGAAGGCTGCTGCCAAGGCCATCTCCCTGAGCTGCTTGTACCGTTCCCTGTGCTGAAGTGTCTCTGTGGGCTGCTGTTGATGGAATCTCTCTCTGAGGCAGAAGGAGTTGAGTCCATGGTCTCTTTCACAAACCTTTCTGATTTGGTCACACGTGGTGTGCTGGTGCAGCACTGGTGCACAGGAAAGGCCATGTCTGTGTCTGTGTGTGTAAGTCCTCTGAAACACTGCAGACAAAAATGCAAATGGTGGGAGACAACAGACAGCCAAGCTACTGCTCTGCTTTTGCCCTGGATTCCTCCTGCCAGCTCAGAGATTCATAAAGGGATGCAGAGCTGTAATGCTCTTCTGGAAATATCAGGGGCCTTTGGTGTCAAATACAGCTCTAATGAAATGTGTTGGGGTGGCTTTCATGTTGCTACAGCCAATTCATCGCTATGAAGAGGGCAGACGCTTTGACAGGGTGCTGGGATGATGAATGGGCACGTGTGTGCTTCGTGTCTGTGGGAATTACACCTGCAAAGTCTGAAGCTTTAGCAAGGCTTTCCTGTGAAATGCAGGGTATTTCGTGCTTTGTGGGGTTTCAAGCTGAAAGACTCCACTGGATGAACCAGGGCTATGTCACAGGGTGTATGTGGTATGGTCATGGCTGAAGCTCCGGTGACCTGGGGGCAGGTAGAGAACAGCAGCACGGGGTCTGGCCTGGCATCTGCTCTCCACGCTAAAGGTGTATTGCAGAAAGGCTGCCCTCGTGACATTGCTCGTGTTACCTCACCCTCAGTAAGCAGTGGCTGAGCCCGCCGCAGCACCAAGGCAGTCTTTCAGGTGGTGAGCAGCAAACAGCATCCCCCCAGTGCAGGCAGCACCACAGCGCGTTTCCTTGCAGAGCAGGTTTGGCACCCAGGGCAGCAGCTCCTGCACTGCTGCTGAGGGTCCCAGAGACCCCAGTGCTGGCAGCACATGGGCACGGCCGCAGGGAGCCAGTCACAGAGCTCCTGTGGCCAAATCCACGCTCGGGGCAGAGGCTGGAGGGCTCCTGCCAGCCTCAGGGCTGCAGGTGAGCTCTGTGAGGTGCTGCCTGTGTCCCTGTTGTCGCACGCTCCGAGCAGGCAGGCGCAGCACCAGCCCCTCTGCTGCTCCTGGCCCCCCACAGGGTGCTGCTGGGCAGCCCCAGCCCCACTGGCTCCCCGGGTCTCAGCCTCTGGAGCTGAGCAGAGATCTGTGCATTGGCAGGATGGAGCCGGGCAGCCCAGTGTCAGACAGCACAAGTGCTTCATCTCCCACGGATTTCCCCCTCCCTTCCTAAAGGGATGCCTTCAGTTCAGAATCACAAGTCCATTTAAAACAAAAGACTAATGAATATGGTAGCCCTGCCTCTTTTGCAAGTTTAAACACCTCATCTTTCCTCAGAGAAGAGCTCTAAATCATTTTATTTGCAAGCCCTAAGCAGGAATTTGTATTCATGGTAAGACATTTATTGAGTTAATTTATTTAGAGCTGGGGCATAATTTCTAATAACGGAAGAGTCCCTAGGCCCAGAGAAATTGTCTCCTTGATAGGGCATTAATATTTGAAGGCGTTATAATGCTCTGTCAATTGATCTGTGTCTTTTAGGGAGTGCGTTAGCAGTTATGGATGACCCTTCACGTGAAGGATTGCCTTGAATAACGCTGGTGCTGTGCAGAGCAGCGCCTGCCCGAGGCTGCGTCCCCACGTGGAGAGGGGCACAGGGACTGGGTAATGGGGTACGCCTGGCACCAGGAGGGACACAACCAGGTGCAGCTCTGCAGGGTGGGCGCCGCTCCCGCCTGGGCAATGCCTTCCCGGGAATGGCAGCGGTGCTGCCGCTCGGGTTTCCCTGCAGAGACGTGGATCTGGGCACTGGGCTGAGCGCGAGGTGTTGGTGCGGGTTCTGCAGGAGGCTTGTTCTCATGGGTAGCCTGGCTGCTGCTGCTGACAGCTGAGGTACAAATAAGGTGACCTCCGAGTACCTGAATTTCTCTGGTTTTAGAAACAGGGAATATCTGTGCTGTTTCCAGCGTGACTTGAAAAGATGAGGAAAGCTCCACATAAAGAACTGATTCTTGCTTCTTTTAACACTAAATTAAATTGCACATTGCACTAAGAAACATGGGGCTGAACAGCCTTTAGAAAGAAGGGAACATAAAAGGGGGCCTATAAGGATGCTGGGGATGGACTCTTCATCAGGGACTGTAGCGACAGGACAAGGGGTAATGGGTTCAAACTTAAACAGGGGAAGTTTAGATTGGATACAGGGAAGAAATTCTTTACTGTTAGAGTGGTGAGGCACTGGAATGGGTTGCTCAGGGAAGTTGTGAATGCTCCATCCTTGGCGGTGTTCAAGGCCAGACTTGATGAGGCTTTGGGTGGAATGGCTAGTGTGAAGTGTCCCTGTCCTTGGCAGGGGGGTTGGAACTGGATGACCTTAAGGTCCTTTCCAGCCATTCCATGATTCTATGATTCTCTGATTTTAATCACCTTAACATTTAAGTCGCTCTTGTTAAGACCTGAAGTAGCACTTACGAAGAAAGAGGAGGAAGGACTACAGTCCATGCACTAGCTCCCATGGCTGGATGTTGGCCATCAGGATCAAAGTAGAACCCTATATTCTCTTGTACTGAGAAAGCTGCTATCTTCCTAAGAGGACAGATAGAAAACTTTATATTACAAATCAAAATATTACCTGAAGTCCAAATGTCCACATCCAGGAGTTTAAATGAGAACCTATTCATTTAGGAAATAAATAGGCTTTTAAATGAAATGATATTTAAATATTGCTACTGCTTATCAAAACAGGGAGAGGAAGTGGGGGGGGGGGGAACGATTATTCTTTTTCGTCTAGTCTTGCAGTTTTGCTATGTGAGATCTGGTTTTATTGCCACTTAAAAAGTTCCTCTGAACGGTGGAAATTCTTCTCTGCCTAGGGCCAGTCACTCTCCAATGTGGACACCAGGCAAATTGACTTAGAAACTACAGCTCCAAGGTTGCTTCTTTCACCTGTTTCCTCTTCTCTAGGCCTGGTCTGCTCCTGACAATCACACTTGACGCCTGCTTTTGTAGTCATACAGGGGAAATCACATAATTTAGGTAGCTATAAATCTACCCAGATGCCAAGTGTGTTCATCTGACACATGGCACAGGCGATACACTTAGCAGCTCTACTAATTTGCCTAATGACTCTGAGCAGCAAGTTCCTCCTTTAACAACTTGCAGGTCAGGTTGATACCTGATCAAATTAAATAACTATACAAGGAGTAAAAGT
>JAVHNF010083084.1:0-11688 GCA_034783455.1 Micropsitta finschii | reverse complement strand
TTTTTCTTTTTTTCTTTTTTCTTTTTTCTTTTTTCTTTTTATCCTTGCATCATCTTAGCCTTGTATCCTTGTCCATTTATCTATTGGTATAACGCGTTTTAAATAAAGTGTTGTAGATTTAGCTTTTCAGGTATTGTATGTGGCAGTTGGCATGGGCAGGAGCTGCAAGCTCAAGTAGTAATAGCTGATAAGACTTCCTTCTATTTTTATAGCACCATTTAAAAGTGCTTTTTCTAGAGCATGGCCTCTTACGCTATACCTAGAATGTCTTTCCTCAACTGCTGGCAATTCTGACATCAGGTTAAATATTATACACACATTGAAAGTGATGTATTGAATGCAACTTTGTGTGATCAGTGCTACCCAGTGTTACACAGACCAGGAGGTCTCATTATCAGGATGGCAAAGGAGATCTTAGGTCAAGAATGGGGGTGTTTTTTTTGTTTCATTTATTTGTGTGCGGGTTTTGCTTGTTTGTTTGTTTGTTTTGGGTGTTTTCTCCTGAGAAATATCTCTGTGGTCTGGAGGAAAGAGAGTTTTTAATCTTTCTGGAATAATTTTGAAAAAGCATTTTCATTAGGTGTTGCTGCTGGTGGTTAAATTAGAAGCACTTTTATATGCATACAGGCATATTATAACATTAAAATGTCGAAATACACTTAATATTCAGAGCATCTTTTGGCATTTGACCTAAGATACAAGTGCAGAACTGTCTTTCAAATTACTATATCCTTGGATGTGCCAAGTGCTCCCGTGCAGCATGTGATACACAGCCTTTGTAGGGTGATGTGGAAAGCTAGCTTCTGTGGCAGGGCAAAGGAATACACTTTTCCTTTCATTTGCTTTGTAAAATTAACTGCCATCCTCTTCTGCTAATGGTCAGCTGTGTTTTCATCTTTCTAAGGAATTGGATGTATTTTGAAACTGAACGTATTCTCAGAAGATACATTCATATTGCTTCCTGGCCTCTTACTGCTCTTCTGTTGTGAGTACTGCTGGTTTTAATTTTGTAACGGCCAGTATAGCAGAGGTTGAGCATTAGTTTCTGTTTTGTGTATGTAAAGGAATTGCTTTCCTCTTGCATGTCCATTGCATGAATGCTGGAAAGCTTTACCATAATGCCTGAAAAAAAATCGACTATTCGGTAACTGCTGTTGATGTGTGGAACCCCATGTTACTGGAATGAGAATAAACTCTGGTGGTAAAAGTTGCCTTTCTACAGTCTGTTACCTTGCAAGGCTGGTTCCTTCTTGTGATAAAGGAGTGAAAGTATGGCTCTTAAATGCAGAAATGTTTAATTACTGAATGAGAGAAATCATGTTTGGCTTTCTAGCTGCAAAACAAAACAGGTTTTTTTTCTGTGTTTTGACAGCTAATGAGGATACAGTTGAAAATGATGTCTGCTTGCTGTGCAATAATCTACAGTTAAAACTACTCAAGATATTTTTTAATTCAGAAATCTAAAAGACTTGTAATGACATCAAGCTATTTTATTTTCAACTCCAAAGCTCTATGAAGTATCTCTTAATGAAGCATGTATTTGTTGTAAATAAGTTCTGGAAAAGGTTTTCCAGTCTTTCAGTAGTGCTTTAAAGTGACAGTGTTCCCTTTTGGATCAAGGAGAGCCAAGCAGTTCATTTAGGCACTAGAAGAGTTTTCAGGGTTATGATTCACATTTGATCTACACCATGATGGTTTTTTTAGACAGGTCAGTCAGGTATTTTGGTCTTAATTCTCTTCCTGTAGAAGTTGGTGCTTGGTTTATTTAATGATAGTGATTACATAGGAATCACTATCATTAAATGATATGGAAGGAATGACTTGTATTAATCCTTGCACGCAGGTGGTTTTTGAATTTGTTGTCTCTCATGGATGTCTCTTGCTTCTTCTGTCTGATTTGCTAGATCTTTTTGTCTGCCCTTTATGTTCTTACCAAAGCAGTGCTGTTTGACCTTTGTCTTGTTTAGAAAAGAAACTTGTTTCTGTGACATTTGGGTAGTGCCCAAATTCCCTTTTTTGGCTTTGTAGCGCTTGATCTCTAAAGGTCGTCTGATTTGGTGTGATCGTTTTATTATGCCCTGTGATAAATTGCAAAATGCTGAGATGAGAAATGCGCGTATTAACTGCCGCCTGTAGCATTGGTTAGCTCCTCAAGATGAATGTGGTCTTCACTCACAACAGCTGTAAATACATGGAAGGGTTTGGTCAGAAGCATACATGCTTTTAGCTGGACAGATAGTATCAGGACTCGTGCATAGACCTGAAACTGTCTGCAGGCTCCTGGTGAGACATTTGTGGTTTGAATAGAAGGAGCTGGACCAGGCGGCTGATGCCTGGAAGTGCAGCCTCTGCGCCAGCCCGGCCACAGTCTTGCAATTGTTCAGCCACCCTGGAGGGAAGAGGGGAAAAAAAAAAAGGCATTCCAAGCAGTGCCAAATTTTCTTTGATATGATAATCTTTTGATAACAGTTTGAAAAGCCCTTGGAGACTTTTTTTAGATTTTAGACAAAATAGTTCATTTGTCAGGACTTCCCTTGTAGATAGGGTCTCAGTTATTAAGAACTGCCTCGCTAACTCATGATAACAAAAGCAAGTGCAGAGAACAGCTGCTGGACTGCTTGTTGGTAAGAGAAACTCTTTTAGTTATCTCAGGATTTTTACAAATATCTGAAAGTAATAAAATGGGGGATGTTTAACATACAAGTTTTTAAGTTTATTTACTTGCATATTTTAAGCAGGCAAACAATGACAGAGCATAAGCAGATGTAACAGCTTTATGATTTTTTGAATGCATAGTACATGGATTTTACTAAAGACTTGAGCTGTCAAAAGTCTGATTTCATCTGGGAAACTTGGTATTTAAATTACCTGGTGACTGCAGGAGGTACCAAAAGTTTTTTCTTTCATAGCAGTAATTTTTCCAGACCTTGGGATTTTTCTCTTGAAATGATGAAATTTCCAGTTAAGTTGGAAAACTGTAAGAATAAACTGATGGGAACAATGTATTTATGCTAAAGCAGAATTAGTTTTTAAGGAGTATGGTCTTAGAACAAATACTGAGGAGAACAGAGGGAAGATCTCTTTCCTTCTTAGCCCTCAAATCAAACTTGAAGGGTAAAATTTCCACTGAAGTAGTTTGTTAATTATGCCAGCTATTAGAAAACTGACCTCAGATCCGATAGTCCTTTGAAAGTGTGGCTTGCAGAACTCTTCAGGCATACTGATTGAGACTTACTGTAGCTTTTTTACAGCATTTTCCTCAATAAATATGCCAGGAGTCCACTTGCACATTTTATAATGTTGCTGCAAATGTTTATTGCCTATAAATATTTTGATAGAACTGCTTGGTATCCTGGTGGTTTAGTCAGGATAGATCAATAAATAGATATTGGTGGAGTACGAGATGCAGCACTCTCTTCATTGTGCAGGATGCATGTAGTTTTAGGGTGTGTACACTGCTGTAATTTCTCCGGTGATGCAATTTGTGATGGACTTTAGCTCCAAAATAATATCAGCGTAAATCTGGAATTGCAGGTTCTGTCCTGCTCATAGCTACAGAGTCTTCTAGACACAGGTAAAGAGTGAATGCAGTTGCACTTAATTTTGGTATACTTTTTTTTGCCAAATGGCAGATTCAGTGTTTAAGCTTGTGATTCACATATATGTTCTTTCAAGTACTTGCAGTTCAGACACTGTTCAGCTGATTACTGTACCATTCATTCAGTGTATACCTAAGTTGTTCTCTCAGTTTCAGTGCAAAGCAGCATTTCTTTTACAGACCTTTTTGATACTTCCTGCTTTTCTGACTCTAGAAGACTCTTAGCTATGCAATAGTAGCTCAATGAGAAAAAATTACGTAAGTGGAGTGACAGTAACTTTCACCACTTCCATTGGGTTTGGCCCCTCTCTTTAAAATGACTGAATAGTGCTTTCTGGTTGGTATTTTCAGTTTGTTAAAGGGGAAGGATTTCTCCAGGTATTCACTCCTGGGAGCTTGTGCCAGAGAGGGGTGAATGGCAGCCCTTTTGGTACTTGAATATTCCTGAGTCCACATTGCTTCTTCTGAGTGGATTTCAGCCCCACTTCAGGTACTAGCAAAATGATGTACTCCCTTGTCCGAAAAGTCCAAGGCTTATATTTAAATACTTAATCAACTATTTAATTGAATTTGAATATTTGATTAGGTATTTTAAGTACTGTTATGTTTAATGCCACACCATATTATAGAAAGAAGGAAGATCAAATGCAGATGGCTGAAGTCTTTTCTGAATTGGTTGGATGCTGCTACTTATTTCTTCAGTCTGACTCAGCAGCCTGAAGTCACCTCCAAAGAGGGCAACCCTGTAGAGCTTGTGGTGGTGGTGTTTAACCACAACTGGCAATTGAGAAACAGGACAGTGAGAGACAAACTCATGATGCATTTGAACTCTTGATGATGAGTTTAAGGTAATGATGTGTCAAAAGGGGTAAGATTGGAGAAAGGTTGCTGTTCTTTGTTGCTGAATAGTAATAATTTTCATGACCTATCAGCTAAGAAAAGATCTCTTTTCCAAGTTTAGACGGTTGAGTTTAAAATGGAAAATTACAAGCAGTATGCAAAATATTGAGAATGTGTGTGTTAATTGAAGGTTGCTCAGTAAATGAGTATATAAAATAATGCAGATGCAGTTAATGATGTGAGTCAGAAATAGCTTCCTAATGCTGCTTGTGTATTCCATGTGTGATTCTACCCAGCTCTTCAAAGTACACATTGAATCACAGGAATTATTGCTGGTGCTCTCAGATTTCTCTTTGTGCTGATTTAGACTGAAAACTTGAAGCTACTTCCTAGCTGTGGATCAGCCCTAAATGAAGGCAGCTGTACTTCTCTCTCATGCTGCTGCCGTGTCCCACAAAGTGCCTGTTCTGGCATGTTTGCCACATGGAAATCTCAGTTGAGCTTTATTGATCTTGAAGTTGTTTGCATTTATTTTGCCACCTGGTGCTTACCTGTATCAATACAGTTGTTGCTAGGTATGTTCATCAGGATTGGAGTTTTGCCTGCAGGCACTGTTTTTAGTGGTGTGGTACACTATAGTGAGGAAATGCATGTTTGTTTAAGAGCAGACTAGTTCAAGTATGATAAATCTAACAATTCTGTCATGGAGCTGTGAACTGTGCTAGAAGTATAGTTCTGTAAATACAAAAACTTTCTCTGGCTGCATGACTTCTTAATTGAAAATGTGATTTGTGTGGTATACATAAAGTTGCTTGATGTTATTAACTGTTCTCAGGAGCTTTCTCAGCAATCCTGTTGTAGGTTTCTGGCAGATTTTAACTAGTTCTTTGTATATATGTCTTTCCCAGGATAAAAAGTTGTTTAGTGAGGAGAAGTGGCAGTTTGAACAAAAATGTGTTCTAGAACTTGTATGACTTGTGTAACAGATAAGGAACTATCAGTGGTACATACTTTTGGCTTAATTTCCAAATTAATTTTCAGGAAGAAATGTATTTATAGTTTAGTAGTGGGTAGTAGCAAAAAAATGTTCAGCTTAAAGCAAGGAGCACGTGAACTGGTGTTTCTGTCAAAGGAGACAGTTGTTACCAAATTAGCTTCCTTCCATACAAAACATACAAATTGAGAGTGTCAAGCACTAAATTTATGAAGTGCTGAGTAGTTTTTCACCTGTGACAGCCCTTTGTTGTGATGCAGTTCTTTGGTTCGGGTGTGTATTTCTTCCACTAGGACTTTATTCTGCAGTGGGAATAGGTTTCTCAGGAGAACAGATTTGGTCAGCAAGAGAAACCTGTTCTGTTGGGTGCCTGCTTCATTTGTTGGCTTTAATTGATAGCTTGCAGAAAACATATGAGGGTGTGATGATGTTACGCTGCAGGAGTTGGGAGGAAGGACCTTCTGAAGTTGTCATTGCTGTTCAGTATAAGTGCATGGATTCAGAGGCTGGCATTGAGAGGATCTGACCTGGAGTCTGGTGACAATAAGAAATGAACCCTGAACACCAATGAACATTGATACAAATTGAATGGTAAAAGTATTGGAAAGAAGTGAGAAGACTAACTGAACATTAAGCATGCCTTGATTTAGAAATACTGGGGACTAGACTATTTTTTCCGGATGAGACATGCACATCTTGGGTACAGTGCCTCTTGAAGGATAGCCTGGCTTACAAAAGCATCTAATTTGAGCTATTAAGTGTAGAATGGTAGAAATGTGTAATCTTTATGTACTTTTAAGCTTTTTTAACAGGTTAAATTTACATTTCCATTGTGATGTTTGTAGAATGTACCAAGAATTGTTTGCTGCATGTAGAATATAACCAAGTTGTATTGGTACAAGCTCATTTCCCTCATTCAAAGCCTGCTGTTTCTGCGGTATTTCACTTATACTCATCCAGTGTTTAATCTTAAAGCTTTACTAGAGCTCCACAGGTTATTACTACTGGAAACTAGTAACAGTGCAATTTTAAGATCTGTATTAATATGTTGTCAGTGTGTTTTAATAGTCGAGTATAAAACCAGTAATGTTGCTCCAATTTTTAATTCTTTTGTTGTTAAAGGTCTTCCATATCTCAAGTCGAGAAGTTCCATATCATCCTAAACATGGAGAAAGAAGAAAAGAAGTTTGTCAATAAAGCAGAGGAAGATGAGATGGTAATAAATTCTGTTCCTGTATTTTTATACAGTGAAAAACCCCACATTTTTCTGTTTTTCTCTGTCAATGGGGTATGTTACAAACGTTTGTCATGGGAGATGAAGCAGTTAGCTTTGAGAGGGAGATAGTGGCAGCTGATCTTTAAATTTCCAGTCCATTCTAGAGATAGCAGAAACTATTTGGGGTATGTAGGGATTTTTGTTTTAAAACATGGTAGATTCCTGTGAATTGAAGTCCTTGTTCTGTATTTGTGCATTCTGCTAGGAAAATTTGCTCTGCACTAGACCTGCTCTAGCAGGTCTAGTGAACAAAAATTGAAACTGAGATGCTTATGGTGTGTTCACTAAAAATAAATGCTTTTTAGAGGAAATAATTTGTTTTGCCCAAAAGAAGCATTGACCTCTCCCACTATCTTTCACCCACCTGTTTTTATTGGTAAGGAGTGAATACTGTCTACAGTGTTTTGAAAATAACAGAGAATGGGTTTTGTCTCTGCTTTTTTTGTCAGCTGAGAAGGCTGCAAAACAAACTTTTTGAAAAGCCTTTTCTTAGGAAGGGAGTTTAAACAATTTCTAGTACTATTGAACAAAAAGTAAAAAATAAAATACAAAAAAAATGGTGTCAATATGAACAATGTGGGTGGGACTCAATGGGAAACTTCATTGCCCTTTTGTAGCAGGAAATACGATCTAATGATGTAATGTGAAACTCAGGAATGTAACACAGCATCTACTAAGTCACTGAATTATTTTCTCTTCCTGGCTGTCATCAGGTTGTTGGTACATTCCTTTGACCAAGGCACACTTAATACTTTGTGGATTTTTTTAATGGGAGAAGAGGATTTTTCCAGCTGGTGCAAGTTACAGAACCTTTGACAGCATGGCTTGCAGTTGCTGATGTTTCACAATAGCATTTCTTGTTAAATGGCAGGCAGAGTAAGCCAGTTTTGTGCTAAAAAGTAGTGTTTGATAAATATATTCACAGGCTTGTTTAGAAGTATGAAATTCAGCTACCACCAGTAATTCAACACTATGTATGCTAGGTAATCAAATGCTATAATGTGGTAAAATCAGCATTTGAGAAAACCACATATGCTTTTGCTTTTAAATGCTTCGCTGACTTGTGCTGTGCCATGGTCAAAAATTTTGTTGTTCACTGAGAGTTAAGACAGGTTGTGTTGAAACTTTAATACTTAAGGAGCAGTGCAGAGAGGAGATAGGATATTCTACCTTTGTCAGGCTTTTACTAATGTTTGTATTTCTGATCGAGCAAAACTTCCTTTTTGTTGCCACTCCATCATGTACTAATTTTTTTAAATCTTTCCTTCCCCCAGAAAAGAAAAAGGAGAAAATGGCTTTGAAATTTGATTCACTTTAAATACCACACTTTATGAAAAATGAATGTTGTCTTCCCATGCCAGAGTAATTACGAGCATTACTGTTTGTTATTTGTTTCTCTGTTTCCATGCAGGAGATCTATGGCTATGATCTGTGTCACTGGAAATTGGTGCTAGTTGCTATAGGAGTGATCTGTTCTGGTGGCTTTTTCCTCCTCCTCCTCTACTGGATGCCAGAGTGGCGTGTGAAAGCAACATGTAAAAGGACTGCTCTTAAAGACTGTGAAGTGGTTCTGCTGAGAACAACTGTAAGTCAAAGGAGGATGTGCTTCTCCCAGTGTGCAGCTGTTTTGCATCCCTCTTGCTGCTTGCTGAAATGCACAAACCCTTCTCTGCAGAGTAGACATGATTTCATTTTACAGCACTGCAGAATTGTGCTCCTTGGTGCTGTATATAGCTTTGCTGCCTGTGTGGGAAGACTGACAGCTGTTTGCAAAGGACAGCAAAAAGAAAGTGTTTGCTTTTGGATTTTAAGAAATACATGAATGCTGTTGTCATCAAAAGTTACAGAACAGATACCTTGTTCATATAACCTGATAACGTGGTTATCAGGTTTTCCCTCTGTGTTCAGCAAAGATATGTTTATTGAATTAAAGTGTAACTGTGGCCCCGAGTATGGTTTGATTTCAAGCTGCTTTCTTCCTGTGCAATTGCTGTGTGCAGTCCCTTGTGTAAAGTCCTCAGTTATTTGAAGTTGCTGGGTGGGTGCAGCTGAATGCGTAGGAATCCCATAGCTCCTCCTACCACAGAACAACTATGCTAAATTGTGAAGGGCCAAAGACGTAAAAATTCAAGTACCAAGACTCATTGTTTAAAAAAAAAAAAAATGTATATCTATATATCTCTATATATCTTCCAATACAAAAAAATATGCTTTAAAATTGTGGAAAGGAAATATGTCCATAAGGTAGTTGGTATTAACTTGGGGCTATCTTTTGTAGTTATGTATGGGATCTTCTAATCTGTCATCTGTTGCTGACACGTTTTGCTACATCTGTTGTAGTAAAATGCTGTTTAAATGCTGTTTGAACCTGTTCATTTTCCCCCCCTCTTTTTAAGGATGAATTCAAGATATGGTTTTGTGCAAAGGTTCGCATGATGCCTTCTTTGGGAGCCAATCCTTTACAGAATCCCAACCCTATTGTACACAAGGTTTCAAACGGCCATGCAGTTCATTTCTGTGAATCTGATGGAGAAGAGAATAAAAATGATTTAAAAAAGTATTTGCCTGTAAGTAAACCTGCAATACTACACTTGGTAATTTTCAAAGTATCTATCTCAAATAGTATCTAGAGTAAACATACATAATACAGTATGTGTGAGCTGCTGCTTTTGTCTAAAAGGCTAACTCATTCTTTGGGTGGAGCACATATCTTTTCCTCAATAACCTTTTACTGGATATTGTGGAAAGCTTGAAAGATTATTTTGAAAGAAAAGTGTTTATTTTTCAGTGGAGTTTTTCTAAATTTACTTTGTATCACTGTTCAGAATAAAGTCAGTGAGAAGAGAGGTGTTAAGTGTTGCTGGTTTAATAGCTATGTCTGTTGCCCTGCAGATTCGTTATTTCACCCATCACAGCATGAAGTATTTCTGGAATGATTCAGTTCAAAGTTTTGATGTTATACGGTAAGAATACCTTTTTCTTTTGTGTTGTGCGTCAAACTGCTTTTTTTAAAAATACTATCACATGCATAAGAACATGGTGAAAATTGGTATTGTATTCTGACCAGCTGGTTTAGCTCACTGAGTCTTTGTTTGAGCCATGGTGAAAGCAGGGAGGTTTTAACTTGGTGTGCCTTTGGCAGGAGGGTATTTGGTTAATCTACCGATATTGAGCATGATTTGTTTAGGGTGACAGGCTGCATGCCTATGCAGGCTTTTTGCCTGTTCTTGGAGTGTTATTTGAGAATCAAAGCACCTGGTCATAGACGGTAGTTCTCCTTCTATAAATCCTTAAAAACTTTGCTTCTGATGGAATAAATCCTATTTTTTGCATTGCTGCTGAGCTAGGCCTAAAGGGAGTATTTAGGAAGAGGGGAATTCACCATATACTTTGTTGGTCACCTTTCTGTAGGTCTGCTGTTACATTTTAGTATGGTTGAACTGAATTTGATCACTCTTTTTTATTCTTCGGTAACAAAACCAGGTCTCTTGTATTGATAGAAAATGTCTTTTGGTGGGCAGTAGTAGCTGTACTCGCTGAATGTGGTGTACTGTATTTTCTTTTATCCAGCAGCACTGTTGCATTGTGTTAGGGTTGAAGAAGAAAGTTCTTTTCTCTAATAGTACTGACGAGACCTTCTCAGTGCTGACAAGTTAAAGGAGCATCAGTTTCTCTGGTTTTGACAACTGCTTGTTAAAATAAGACGTTCACATCAATAATACAACCTGTTAAATCAATGTTCACCACATTGAACCATCATGTAGAAAAGTCTGAACACTACATATAGGAAACAATAATGACCAGTGACTGAAGGAAAAAAAACAATAGCCAGAGTTTCCGCAAGAAGAAACATATTTTGCAACTGTTTCTATGTTTTCAAAAAAGCATGTATAAATAATATCGAAAGTTACCAGAAATGGCAACAATTTAAAGAAATTATCATAATACGAGCAGTTATAAAATTGAGCAGTCCTCCTCAATGGCAGGGGGGAATGGGTGGAAATGTCTCAGTTCATGCGTAAATAATTAAAAGCTTTGTACGCCTATTTTTTTTGTTAAGCCTGCCGTGAATCACAGTGGTGCAGGTAGGGGCACTTGTCACTTTGCATTACAGGGTCCTGTTTCCATGCCTATATTGTTGCTAATTTAAACTGTTCAAAGGGAATGCTTCCCACAGATGAGATTACAAGTACTGTTTTGAGGGTTGTTTTTTTTTTATGCTAAGAACAGGTATGGGGAAAAAATTATACAGCTCCATGTGTTTAGGAAAAATGTTGTTCTTTAGTATTAAAGCAGTGACTTGAAACTTGGCATTTGCTGGCTTTTGGACTGTGCTTTTTGATGTTCTTATGATAACCCAGCCAATTCATAAGCCCTGGAAAAATCTCAGATATGCCTGTGAAGTTATGTGACCATTTACTCAATCACATTCTTGCTGATATGGCAAACTTTCATTTGTTTGATGTGTTAGCAACGACTGAGCCAGACCTCTTGTTTAGTCAGGTACTATAGCTGAGCTGGACACCATTATTTAGTGATTGGATGATAAAAGAGTAGAAACAGCTGGATCTGAGGCATACCCGATACTGGCAGAGTACAAAGTCACTTTTGCACAAGGTCAAATAAGGAGTTTGCTATAAATTTTCTCTAAAGTCAATTTGGTATGATGATCTTAAGTTTGGAAAAATAGTAGCTGAACTTATGAATGATAAATATTCTGGAAAGAAGTCTGAAAAATTTGTCCTTCATCAAGGTACTTTTTCTCGATGTTCTTCAGTTTATGTAAAACCCAGGAATTGGTATTGTTTAGTAACATCTTAGAGAATCAAGTTCAGATTTGTAAAGAGGCTGTATGTGGTGCTGGAAGATTTCATAGTAATATCTAAGGCAAGTAACACAGATATAGCTATGATCTAAGCACAGTACTGCATCATGAAGATAGAGTCACTCTGTGCAGTTAATTATGCAAGTATCCAGAGA
>JAVHNF010083056.1:0-15437 GCA_034783455.1 Micropsitta finschii | reverse complement strand
TATGGACTTTACACAAGATCCATTTTACCTCCATTCCAATGGCTCCCCAGAAGAAAAGAATCAACAGGAGGCAAAGTCACAGGATTCATTGTCAGAATTTGGTACAAAATTACTAAGCTTTCATGAGCCAAATGCTGTGGTCAGCAATGAACCCTTTAGGCTACATGCCAAAGGGAAGGAATCTGCAGAAAGCCATCATTGCAAACATAGTTCCAGGATACATGGAGGTGCTTTTCCACTTCGGATCCAAGAAGATCGACCACAAAGAGCAAAAAAAGACTTTGTGGCAAGCAACAAATGGACTTTAGGGTTACGTTCAGAGATTGATTCCTATCTTCAGTTACACACCAAGAAGCAAGAAGCTCTTCAAAAGCAGGTAGGTAACTTCTACATGGTTTATAATTGGTATAAACGGAGGACTATCTAGTGCTAAAAGAGAATAGCTTCATGATCAGGTTTATAGGGGAATTAAGTAGAATTACAACCTATCATGCAACTGATAACGACTTCCAGTGAGGCTCTTGTTCATCCTGAATGAAATAATTGACAAGTCCTCGGTTACTCACAACCCCAGTGATGGCCTTGGTCCAAGCCTGCTTAAGATACATATATTCTTGATCATGAAGCATGTTGCAGAGGTGATCTGTCACTAGTTTTTAATCTTGATATTAGAGAAATCATAGAATAACAGAACCATATGAAGTCATAGAATAACAGAATCATACAATGGTTAGGGTTGCAGTAGGAAACCCTGATGTCTCGATTTGGCTTAAGAAGCTGTTTTTCCACCCACACTGATCATAACAAAGAAGTGTATGTGAAGTTACAAATGAGTTTAAAAACCATAAAAAATGTTGTGCTTTCAAAGACCATGCACACTCTTGCTTGTCACTGTCATTTAGGATCACATATGCAGGAATATTCAATACCTGTTGGATCTGGGTGGTCAGACAATGCCTTACTTGCTTTCTCGGCCAAGCCAAGCCTTATATTTGAAATCGGTCAGCAGATACAAGTCATGTACAGTACTTAGACTTGAAGAGCCTAGCTTTCTTGTGATTGACTGCAAAATGTCAGACAACTTCTATTAAGGATTAAGTGGAAATGTAATTACAGTTCCTAATGAACGATTATACATGAGTTTGTTGCTTTTACTTGCTACTTATTATGCATAATGGGAAGGTGGGAGTCACTGTATCACTCCATGAGTTGTAGCATATCTTAACTTGCAAAACTACAGAGACTTTCTGCTTCAAGTGACACTGCTGCTTTCCAAGGCTAATGAACAGTTGACACAATATTAGAGGGCATCTGCTGACTACGTTACAATGAGCGTAAGGGTGGACAAGCTTTTTTCTAGCAGAGCTATTAAGAGCACTTGGGGTTTTTTCAGTTATAATTTGGAGGATGGTAAAAATAATTAGTGTAGATTGATGCTAATTAAAGCTGTATTGATATGATTATGTTTACTATTTGGGGAATTCTGAAAATGATTTCTATATAAGTATTGGAGCCAGGGATCAGGACTCGATTGTGTAGACACTATTCAAAGATACGTAATAGGAAAAAGAAGTATGTTAAAATCAGGGCTATATTCTGAGATTACCTTGGTGAAGTAGCCACAGGGTCAGCAGAGCTGTGACATAGCAGGAGCCAGGCAGCATGCATGTTGAAAGCTGCGTTTCTTTCCTTCTTACATCCACAACAGCAATACTGCCTACTGTCAGCTACTGTTGTAATTGCTGTGGATAGGCATAGGAAAAGTACTTACTTCTCGCTCTTAACCGAGACATCCATTGCTCCATCCTGTTGGAATGGGTGAAAAAAGGCCTGATGGAAGCATCTTGTTGACCATAGCAAAAGTAGTGTTTACAATTAAATAAGTACTTTGCATAAATCTTTCTTCAACTGACATAATATTACACTCTCATTCTTGCCAGAGTTACAGCTGTAATCCCTGTGCATACAGATAGTGGGCTGTATGTACCAAAACATACCATAAATGTGTGCTGATCTGTGTATTTACTAATTCATATAGCATTTTATAAAGCATCAAGTTCTTTGCAGTGTTGCCTGATTCTTTAAGAACCTGATGATGAGTTTCTTTGAGAGAGAGAGGGAGAGAGAAAGAGAGAGAAGCAGTGGCCCAATCTAGCTCAGCTGTACTCAATGTGAGTTGCTTTCCTACCTACAAGCCCCTTACTTCAAAGCAAGGAACATAATGTACAATTTTTTAATGGCTCTAGACCAAGGCACTCAGACTCTCTGTGCACTGCGCCTTACCTCAGTGTAAACACCTAATCAAGATTGCCTGCGCTTCAACAATAGCAGCCAAATGCAATTCGAGAACCACAAGCCTTTGAAGTCCTCACTGCAAAGGCTGGTTTTCTAGTCTGGGATAATGACATGCCATGATTGCTGTCTTTGTTGTATCTTTTCAGTAGAGAAGCAATTATGGGCCTCAATTTAACAGAATAGGCATTACACAGCTTATGATTCTCAAAATGCAATTTCATTTGATCATTTTCTCAATTTGATTGGTATTAATAGAATAGTTCACAAAAAATGCTGGCAGAGGTTGTGTCCTGTTCCTCTTTCAAAGAGATAATGTAGAAGTATGCTTTACCTGCCTAGTAAACTATCAGTCCAGTGAATCAGTTGGTTCCACCAAAACCATCTTACTGCCTGCAAAGCTGTATCTATCCACAGGTTCAGGAAAGCTGTGTGGTAACTTTTAATCTGTGAACGTTTCTGGTCACGACTAATAGAATCTGCATTGACATTCGGAGCGACAAGAAAACTCAACAATAAACCCTAAGTACCTTCTCCTTGTTGGCCTAATCTTTCACCCCCAAAGATGAGAGACTCAGCTTCCCAGAAGGATTTAGCACTTCCTTCACACTGATTTCACCACTATGGTTTCAGTTAATAAGTCTCTCGGCCACAAATATGTTCTCAGTACAAGTTCTCCCATGTTAGACAGTGTCACTCTACAGACATGCATAGGTACTTCTACCACAAGCATGAGGCCAGCGCATAGTTAGTTGTAGACTCTTTATGATGAGATTGCACAGTAAACTGAGGTCATACCTGCTATAGTTAGTTAGCAGGATAGTTTGAGACTACACAGCTATAAATAAAAACCTAATAAATAAGAAAACCCAATCATTTTTCCTGAAATTTTATAAATTGGAGTCAAAAGTTGGATGCTTTCAGCAAAAACTTTCATTATGGCTATATTTACAAGGGTATTTATTGCTTGGCTTTGAAATCTGTAGTGCCAGCAGCCACCCTCCAGAATTGCTCAGATCTGATTTCCAGCCATTGTGCTGTCACCACTGTGGCCACGTGAAGGTGTCCTTGTTTATGGGCTTGCTATTGTGCACAGGCTGTTTGATATCATTGCCAGGCTATGTGTATTAGATGTTCCATTTGTGAAGCTACTCCTTGCACTTTTCTTCCTACATTATTATGTTTTGTCATCTTTTTATGCATGACTATTGCTCAAGACCTTGCTTCAATACCTTTGTACACTGGCCGATTGCTAGGACCACGGTGATAGTTTGGTCGCTTTTCTGTTATTAGGAACATCCACTGTCTCTCTTATAACTGGAGAAGCCCAAACTTTTGATAGTTACACGTAGGTTTCTGTGCTCATACTTCCTGCAATCTTATTTTTCTCTCTTCCTTTTAGAAGTAGAAGGAACATTCCCTACCACCACATCACTGTTAATTGGGGGTTTGTTTCCTTTTTTCTCTTTCTGCCTTTCATTTTCTTCTTTTCCATTCTAAGCTGCCTAGCTTTAGCATTTTGGCTTTAATAGGAGTCAAATTATTCCTCATTCATTCCCCAAGACTTTTAAATCCTTTCATCTGGTTGGGCTGTGGCCATAAACATTTGTGGTTTTTCAGGTTAGAGATCCTAAAGCTGTTGATGAGGAACCAGTTAAGAGAGTCCTTCCATTACAGACTGTGAAAATCAAGCCTGAAGGCAAATGGTACCTGAAAGCACAGCATCTCAAGGTTCTGTTTTGATGTAAAATGATAATATACATGTAGTATATTATCTATTATAATCTAGTGTATATGCTGCTTTATATACTGAATTCATTAAAGTCAAAATAGAGCTCAAATTCCAAGAAAGTCTGAGCTCAGAGAACCTTACCTATTTACAACATTACTTGGTTGATAATAATATAAAAGCACAAACTAGTACCTGTCTGTGTTTGATGGCTCCTGAGGATTCTGAGCTAGAACTTAACTACTGCTTCATTAATCGTCCCCTAAAATCCTCATGACCATAAAAGAGTTACCATAAAACAGAAAATGTTACCTGTAGGCAAAGTTGCACTGACCTCTTCTGTATGCATAGGTCTATAGATGTGCTTTATGCTTTCAAACCGATGCAGTGGAATAGTTTTTGGAGCAATAAAAGAGACCAGGTTATCATCACTGATGAAAAAACAAGAACTTCAGAACCAGAACTTCAAGCCAGCTGGGATTATTATTGGAAAACAGAGTTACTGTCTTTGTGTTACAAGTGTTTGAAGTAAATCAGGCAGACTGCTTAAATTCCCCTAAGACTGGAAGCTGCAGTTCTACAAAGGACAAACAAGACTTTATGCCGTTGTTCACTGAGAGAGATGTGCTTTATATGTGGTATTTGAGAACGAGGAGGGTATTTTACAGGGCTGCTCATTCTGTTTAAAAGAGAAAACATTGGCCTGGTCCCCAGTTTGGCAGCAGTTAATGCTTTTGACTAGGGGCACAGTATGCCATAACATTGATCAGTACAGCAGAGGTTGAGATAACAAATCATCATCCTGACACCAGGAGTCAGGATTCCCCAGTGCTTTTTTTGGCTTTCACCAAAACATTGTGGTCTGTATGCGGATTTAATACTACCATTAAGTAGTTACCCTGAGTGCATATGCTATGTAGTGATTGCAAGTGTTGCTAACAAAAGAACCCTAGAGAGAGACAGGAGGATGAAATGGAGGATTTTAGCACTGACAAAGATTAAATGGACTCAGAATGGATTTGTATATTCCCTAGAAGGAAAGCTGTGTCTTTCCTCAAAACGGGCAACACCTGATGCTGTAATTGGAGCATGACAAACCTTGAACTCCAGGTTCAGTATGTCAGTTTAGCTCTAAACAGTAGTCCTGGTGTGTTTAAATTCTTATGTTGTTTCTTATCATTTGGCTAATGTTTTGCAGGATACAGCTCAGGGAGGAGGTTTTTGGTTTAGAAATGAAATCATTTCAATCACTGACATCAGTCTGTTTAAAATAAGAATGTTGTCTTGAATGAAAACCACAGAACATGATATAATCTAGTCAAAACAGCATGTAATCAGTTAATTTGATGAGGTTTTAAGATACAGTTACATGAAAGGCATTGTGACAGGCAAATTTACCAGTACACTTGTATATTGTTATCTTAATGAACGTATAAAATAGCAACCACTGAAATTCACCCTGCTTCTGATAACTTGTTTTAGATTCACCCACATAAGTCCTACCAGAGAAATAACACAAAATCCAACCAGAGACTCAAAGGGAGAGCTATCCCAAGGAATGACAGCCAGCAACAGCTAGGAAGACCAGCAGAACTGAGGCCTTGGACCCATCAAATATCAGGATCTCAGACTTCTTCCACGCAGGGAGTGGAGCAAGACGACAGCAGCACACTGCAGGAGTGTCTGTATCCAAGTCCTTCCGTTGGCCCTGACACTAATACAGCAGCAAATTCAGATACTTGCTTAAATAATGTCCTAAGTTCAGGACATCTTGTCAATCAGCATTTTACCACCTTTACCTATCCTTTTCATCCGAAATCACATACATTTAACCCAGCAGAGGTTATGTCTCCAGCCTATACCAGCAAAGAGAACTGGAAATACCAGCATAATTCTCCAAATGGACTTCCACGAGGCCAGCAACATCTATACAACCATGGCACTGTGCAGCTGTTTGCAAGAGATAATAGTACCAATGGTCAAGCACATCCAAATCAGAGGAATATTTCATCTACTTTTAATGCCAATTTTAAAGAATTGGTGAAGGATCAAGAGTCGCTTTGGGATTGCAGAAGACACATTTGTGTGGATAAAAGGTATCAGAACTGTTATCAGTACTTTAGGATAAGGATGTAAGTGTTGAAACAGAATTATCATAACACTACGATGTCCAGAAATAATAGAAATGGACAAGCAGATGTTTTAAAGGCCAAAATACAAAATCATGTGCCACCCTCAGAGGGAAGAACTTCTTCCTAATACCTAATTTAAATCTCCCTTGTATCAGTTTAAAGCCATTGCCCCAGGTCCTACCCCTACATGCCCTTGCCAAAAGATGCCTTGTCATCCCATTAGGCACTGTCAGTCATTATGGAATAACCATCTTTCCATCATTATGTTCCCAGAATACAAGGATCATTCCATGTTTTGGATTCCATGATTGGATAGGTTGAGCTACCTGCTATGTAAGATAAAGATTCTTATTCTTCCCCTTCTTTTGTTTTTTAGGCTGCCTCAATCTTCTATTCACAGTTCACCAACAGCCCCTTGTACAACCTCTCAGTTTGCACCAATGATGGAGCGATATCACCAAGAAGATATTCATTTGGCAGAAGCCCACTTAGCTGACAGGCACTTCTTCAGCCTACTTCCACCCATAAACCCACAGGTAGAAAGTGTTTCAGAGGTAGATCCAGAGAGCGTTAAAGGAAATCAAGTGAAAAAAACCCAGAGCAACTCAGAAGAATATCTTATGCAGACGGAAAAGCAAAACCAGCCTAAAGTCAGCAAGAAGGTAAGCAAATAGGTGTGGATTGGATGGCTTTACGTTTCTATTTCCCCTCTGATTGATTTGTTTTCTTAATAATCCAAAAACCTTGAAAAGGAATGGGGACTGAGAAATATTTTGTGTTACAAAAAGCACACCGACAAACACTGACTTGCCCAGAGCATTAAAACCCAAGGAACAAAGGTGGAAACAGACACTGAAATCATTTCAGTCTAAAGAGCAAGGCAGTTTACCACCACCTCTCCCTATGTCACTTTCAGCCTTGATTAGCTCTAAGAACACACAGAGCAGTGTTTGTCCTTTAAGTTATCCAGTGATAAAATGATTTAGAATAAAGCCATTTATATAAAGCAGCAGGTAGCCAGGCCTCAGATCTGAGCAAACCATTATCCTGGTCACGCTCATTTGCTATCCAACTCAAATCTCCTGGTTTCCAAGGGAATCAAAGTGAACAACAACAAACTTAGAGGATTTGTAAAGCTAACGGCATAAACATTATTACAAGTCTCCTGATGATCCCATTTTGGTCCTTATTAAAACTTGGTCCTTTCTGTCTTTTCTGTGTGTCCAGTTTCATTCAGCAACCAGTTAACACAGGCACAGTGGAACAGCATAAAGATATCCCTGTGTCCATGACAAATGAAATGTTTAAGAAGTTAGCCCCAAGTCTCAGGGCAGACAAACTAAGCTGGAATAATTACTCCTGTGTTTCATCCAGGAGGCAGTTTGTGTATTGCTGCTTGAATGCTTTTGAGAAGAATTAGCTGGATTATGATAGTAACTGAAGGGCAGATTTCCTTCCCTTTCTGTTCCCCCGAGTTCAAGCCATTGTTTCTGTCCTGTATTTTCAGTAGCTTTCTCACGCTTTATGTGGGGGGAATGCTACAAGAGTATGACTGTTTCTGCTCACAGAAATATCCAGCTTTTCCTAATGAACAAATCAATTCATACTCATTGCATGAAGTGAGAAAACCCTGAATTTTTTTGTAGACAGCTGAATGATCAATACTTCTCACTACTTTAAAAGTTACGTGTAAGTGTATCACAAAAGAATAGGGATAATAGACACAGAACCCAGCATCAAATAGTGCATCTCTGCAGCTGAGTTAAACTTGAACATGCCCTTCAAAGAAATGCACATTTTATTTGCATATCGATTTCTTGCTGTTTCTGCATTACTCTGGGACTGAAATTACTACAGAGCTGGTCACAATGAGTTTCCACTGACAAGTTTTCGGTCCACTTCTAAAAGTTAATCTAGTGTTCTTGAAAGAGATTGAAAAGATTCTGGAAGTATTGGGGTCCTTATAGTAATGTCCTGAAGTACTGAAATGGCATCACCCATCACTCACCTTCAGTCTTCCCTATGCACTTGTAAAGCTTTTGCTGTGGTGCAAGGCATGTATTTTTCAACTCTCAGTGAACAATTTCCCATTGCAGTTTTGAGAACAAAGAAAGGTTACTATTAGTAATAACAATTGCCTAATGATTATTACCCAAATTGGGTAATTTTATCTGCTTTTCTTTGTAACAGTTTCTTTGCAGTTTCATTCTAATAACAGTCAATTAGGTCACTTCAAGCTGTTTAAAAATAAAGCTCATAAAAGATCATCTTTTTGACTGAGAAAGTATTGCTTTTTGATTTGGATGATTGGCAATTACCCACCTAGATTCAAAGGAAACACAGTATAATTTGACTTGTGCAATTAACTCTATCATTTTGGTCATTTACAATCCTTAAAACAAGACACGCCAGAGGTAAGACTGAGACTACAAGTTACATCCTGCTCTCGTCTTGGATGTCCACTACAAGCCTTGCTTTAATTATGCTCCCTGTGAAATCATATAATGGAAAACCTACCAGTGCTCTTTGTTTTTCAGCCATGTACCTCAAAAGCCTACATAAATCTGAATGTGAAGCTTGGAGGCCTTGGACCTGACTATGAGGCAATCAAAGAGAAAGTAAGCAGTCCCTATTGTATGATCTGCTTTTCAATTGTGCAAAGAAGGGGGAATGGCAAAGAAATCTCTGCTGAGAAGCAACTTATATTTGTCTGGTACTTTATGTCCTTGACTGTAGGTCTAGCTTAAGATCCTAAAGGGAGATTTGGATAGGAGGAAAGACAACGGTATTGGGGATCTTTTTAACCCTTTAATTTTGTAGTTCCAGAAACAGCGAGTGGTTGACAAGGTTCACCAGGGCTAATCGCACATGAGTAAATTATACACTCACGTGCCTGAACTGCAGTCTCATTCCCAATGTAGAAGATTTGCCTAATCTTCAAAGTGGAAGCAAAAGAACTCGTGTAAAGTCAAGAATGAAATAGCTGGATGTGCATTACCCTGTTGAAATGGAAACAGCTTGTTCAGAAGAAGTACCTGAACAATTAATATCTCTTTGCCTGTTCTCTGCTGGTAATGAGGGTCTGGTAGCAGCTGTACATCTAAGGTGCTGCAAACTCCATCCTGCATGCTTTGAGATGTTATTAATGTAACAACAGGTGCTTTACATGGCATTATTTATAGAAACATTGTAGGACAGTAGGAAGGAACAATGGTAAAATGATCATCCCTTTGGAGTCATTACCCCTGTATTTTCTTCTTCCTTGCAAAAGTCATTGCAAAAGCTGTCAGAAATTAGCACAGCCATTTTAGAACTGGACAGATAGATTTAAACATTCAGAATAAAGAATGTTTAAACCTGTCACAATTCTGTTGAGCTCTATCCTCTATATGGTCCAAGGAAAAGCTCTTAAAAACGAAGAGTGACTAAGAAAGCTGTGCCATTTATCAGGGCTTCCTGTTGTGTTCTGCTGAGAAATGATCAATATCATAGCCAGGTTAAACAGCAACAGAGGTGTAAATGGAAGACTCCAGTGGGAAAGTGTCTCATTGATGGATCCAGGGAGATATTTCATTAACCATACACTTTTTGCCTTTGTCAGAAAGAGAAGCTGAAGCAACAAAAGGAATATGCAAAGCAGATTAAGGAACGCAACATGAAAAGCATTGCTTCAGTTCAGAGGTTACCTACAAAACCCCAGGCTGTAATTTCAGTGTCAAGACAGAAGGTAAGAAGAGAGTCCCTTTAAAATGCATGCAGGGAGAGATTCTGGTCTTTGCATAAACAAAAAGCATAAATTTGATTCACTCTAAGCTAAAATGGTTTCTCCATTTTGATCTTCCTTTTAAAATCTCTAAGGACTTATGGGATCCTGGCAAGTGCTCATCTATTCTGTTATGGCTGTAGATGTAGTTGCTGATTTCTTTGCCAGCAGCAGTCTTCAGTCCATGCATCTGGCTTGCTCTTCCTGAGAGTGTACCAAATGGAAAAAGAGCAGTACCCCATCCAGCTACCAGCACTCAATGTGGCTTAACCAGCTAGTGATGGTTTCCTGGGCAAAGGGTGGGAACAAAGGAGAGTGGGACCCTCCTAGGAACATTACCCAGTGCAGCACATGCTCTGCTTGACGTCGGCAGTAGAGGCCTCACTACTGCAGAGTGCACTCTTCTAATGGACCACAGATATCCTCTTGTTAGTCTATTATCCACCTGCCTGTCAGTCTCACTCACAAACTCTTTTCACTTCAGTTGCATAGCTACAGTAATTGGTCTTATTTTTCAAGCCCATACAACATCACTTTAGCCTTCACCTGCCTTCAGAAATAGCCCAAATGAGCAACGACTGACTACATGACAGTGGCACACATAAACAAGCAAAGGCAGCACTCCTTCTATATTGCAGGAAATAATAAAGCTCTGGAAAGAGTATATATCCATCAGTTCTGCAGGACCTCACCTGCATGCTAACAGGTATTCCTCCACAGTGACGAATGAGAACTGCAGGCTCCAGGAAACAAGTTTGGGCATTTAATATCAGTTTAATCCCTAAGTAACTTGCATTTATTTCCAAGCCTCACATAAACCACTGATGTGGGGTTTGAAATTCTTTGGGTGTCCCAGGTTAAACCAGGGTGCTCCCAGTTTCAGGATTTCTGTAATACTGTTCCCATTCCCTCTGCCTTGCAGTTCCATGCATCATTCTGTACTATTTGACCCTCTTGCAGGTATCTGGTTTTAAAGAAACAACACTGTTCCAGTATTTAAGGTGTTCTCCAGTTGTGTCAGAAAGCAAACCACCCTGAGGTGGTGATTTGCCCACTACAAAGGTTTCTTGCAGTAGCTACTGAAACATCCAGTATTGAACACTGTCAGAAAGAAGATTAGGCGTTAGGAGAACTAATAATTTAACTCAACACAGGAATATCTACATTTTCTTGGAAGTATTGGTCAGGTTTTCTCTTAATCAATTATCCCAATTTTCCTGGTTTTAGGCACTGGAATATGCTAAGAAGATTCCTAGACCAAAGACTTTCACAACAAAACAATCAGCTGAAAAGGTGAAAGAAGAAAGAGTTCTGCCACAGACATTTAATGGAGGCATTCTGCCTCAAATTGCATCCTTGGAGACTTTGCAGGACAGGCACCAGAAGGAGAAGCAAGTTGTAGCTGCTTTCAAAAACCTTCATATCTTACAAGTGTCTTGAAATTACTAGGGGTATCTTCAAGGCTAAGGTGTCGTAACCATTTAGTTATGAGCTATGAGCATCACGTATGATTTCCCATTCCATTCTTTCAGACTAATCACCTGTTGGCTTGTCACAGCTGGAGCATTTTTAGGCATTTCAAACATACGGGCATGTCTACAAAGCATTACAAGAAAACATCAGTTTCACATGATGATTTTATTACCAGCAATGTTTCTGTTCTTGAATTGCACCAAACATAGCAGTGGGTAATGATACAATGCTCATTACTCAACTATTACTCTGTTATCTGTTAGTGAATAGTTGTTACATCTAGACCCAGATTTTGAAGTTTCATCTGGGGCAGGAGAATTCAAAATAAGCCCTGGCTGATGATGCAGACAGTCTGTTATTAGCCAGAAGCAGTTGGAAAATACATTGAGTAACTAAGGATAATTGAGAGCTACATGTTTGAGAGGAAACAGCTTTTAACAGATTAAATCTATCAAAATAACAACAAACAGATGGGTTTCTTAAAATGCTTCCATTTCTTTAACTTAGTAAATGATGAATTAAGTCAACATGTGAAATGTGGTTAGAACACACAGCAAGGGAATTTTGAAGAAAACACACTAAAGTCTTAGCAAATAGGCTAGTTAAAAGGGAAAGAAAAAGAACAAACATACACACACAAAAACCCCAACAACCTCATGATTATATGTAATTGCTTTGTCCAATGTATTAGGTCCCCTTTTGAATGGGAGGAGAGAGAATTAGTCTTTGGTGGGAAAAAAGGGTTTGGGTCTCCCTGAAGGAGGCTCACAATGGAAAGCAAAGGTGGGGAATAAAAGAGAGAATATCTATGAAATGGCTTTCTCTCTTTCTAGATGTTCTTTTAGTTAAAGGTAAAAGCTAGAAATGTGTTAAGACTTAACACATTGCTGGGTTAACATGGGCTGGATGTCTCACCAGAAAGATGATTTTACCCTAGTTGTACAGTGGCATTGGAGATATGAAATATATTACTGGAAAAGCCTTATGTATACCTTTCATTTTAGAGAGTCCTGAGGGAAATTCACCTAGATCCTATAGTCCTCAGGATGCCTCAGCCCTCCTGAAAGTGTGTTAGCATCTCCAGTCAAATATACTGCATCTCTCAGTGATGGGAAATGGACATGTTCCTTTCCTTAAAGCCCTTCTGACCCACCCCAGAGGCCATTAGACTTTGCAGGCACAAGTTTGTCATATACATAAGCTTTGGGGGAAGTCTGGTGGAAGAAGCATATGGAAGTGCAGCAATAGACATCTTCAAATGGCCACCGCAACTTCTGGAACAAAACTGTCCTCTGCCTCAGCCTGCTTTCTGCTCGCCTTTGGGAACAGCATTTGCCCCCTTGCTGCAGAACGTGCATGCCTGTGGTATGATCCATCAAGCGAGGCTGGGTAAATGATACCGTGCTCTGCCAGTTGCTGCTTTTCTACTTCTATATTTTAAACCAAATGGTTACACTTTGAAGCATTTCTTATCAGGGAACCTCAACTTGTTTCTGCTTAAAAGTGATAATCCCCCCTTAATACAAACCTCAAGTACCTATTTTAATGAAACCTTCAGATGAATATCAAAGAGCTATTTACTCGTATCTAATATTTTAATTAGATTATATTCTCAATTTAACCCATTAAACCCCCCTTTGATGATCTCCATGTTTAGTGTTTAGCCCCAGATGCTGGAGGTAATGAATATTGGACCTTTGATTTAATGAGAACTTCTGCCTTTCCAGCCTGACTCCCTTTGTATCCCCCTTTTTTTATTTTCTGAGCTATAGAATTCAGTTAATTGAAGAAGTCTCTTATCACCACACATTAAGGAACCTGAATTAGCATCCCTTTTCTGATTAGAAAATGCAAGCGGACATTTTCTCTTTGATCTGAGGATTGAGTTGAAGTAGGCAACAGCCCCCTGAAAATGAGCTGATGGCCTTATTATTTGGCTGACATGCAGATGCGTCCATGTGGTGCAAAATGCTTAATGTCTTAATTGATCACCTTCCTCCCTATCTGTCATCATACTATCTCTTAGAGCTCCCAGAAATGAGGGTGATCTTTTTGGGTGGGTGGTGTGTTCCATTTGGGGGGCTTTAATATACAATGAACTTTAAGGAAACATTCAAATACTAAACCCACACTAACTAGAAGTCACGTATACGATGCTGCATCTGTGGAGGGTTATAGGTTTCTTCTGTGAACACAGATTGTGATCATGTCACAAACCATTTGGAAAGGACCATTTTGGTTTGGAGCTTCTTTTTTCCTCCCAGGAAAAAAAAATAAATAAAATAAAGGACATTATTTGCAGCATATGTGGAAAGAAAATCTTTTGATCTGCCTCAATACTAATGCAAATTTTCCCGGCACCTAACAGATACGGTGGCACAAAAAGGGACCATACGAGTAAATGATGAGCATCCATCTGCTTAAAAGCAAAGGCCAAAACTTAATGTCTTTCAAATTAGGAAGGCAAGGAATTTAAATAAGAAATAGGCCTTGAATTTTGCATTAAGTATTCAAGGAGAGATTGAGCTGGAGTAGAACCTGCCTGATGTAGTCCCACGGCTCCAGCTATCACAGTGTTACCGCGAGCACAGGCTGCCTTCACAGGGGCAGGAATTGTGTACGCCACCCAATAGAACACAACATTTACTCTTTCTACTGCCACTTCTTGATATTTTAGGTTCAGGAAAGATAGAAGCTGAAACCACCTTCACTTCTACTTAGGAGCAATGCTGCTGCAATGAAATCACCATCACACTTCTTTCGAAGGTAACTGTTAGCTTCCTACCATCATCTCACAAAAGGTATGAACATCTGGCTTATAGGCTGCTGACTGACAGAAACATATTGGTTTATCAGTTAAAAACATTAAATCAACCATATTCCACCATTACATCTCTAAGGACAAAGATGAGGACTGTAAACTAGACGAAATTATGTTTGACTCCTGCAGTCACTGAATCCTCCAAATAGGCATGAACAAGCTGTAATGTCCAGTGAGCCAAGCATTTGATCATTAGCATCAGAAATCAGTTCTACATTAAATTATAATAGCAGAAAGAATATGCCTTTTAAAATTATTATTATTTTGCATGTTGCCCAAAATCTTAGGTTTGTTGCCCACACCTAAGTGCCCTTTGCGTGAGAATAAGCAGGCATGTGAAGAAAGGACCAACCCTGGTGCCTGCCTGTGTGATGTGAGAAAGAGTTCTAGATGGACAAAACCACAGTGACGGGGAAAGGCAGTGACCCTCCACTGGTGACAGTTGGTGAGGGTGAGTTAGAGCAGCCTGCCTTACAGAAGAGCCTGCTCTGAATGAAGTGATGCTGAGCCCAAAACGTGGATAGAGCAGATGCTAAAGAAGCACCCAGCAGCTCAGCAAGAGCTTTGCATAATCAGAAGTGCAGAGCGGGCAGCTGCAGGTAGCACCATGGGGCTAGCTTTCTGTGTGTCATAGGAGCAACTGAAGGGTTTGTTCCAGCAGCCACAGCAGATCCAACAAGATACACCACACCAGAGAACAGCAAGTCTTTTTAGGAAAGCAATTGAGTGGTCAGCACTGCTTTCCAGTCCCATGAAAGTCAGCGATGTTAAGGGCAGCAGACAGGAAAATGCTCAAAATCAGAACAGAGAGCAAAAGTTCATAGAATTATTTTATGCACCATTTTGTGATTTTCTTTAATGAAATCAACAGTAAATATTAACCATTTGGGTGTTCAAATTAAATAACAGGAAACAATTTCATTTGGAAAAAGAAAACATAAGAATTTTGATGAAAATCAATACTTCAGTGGATTTCTTGAAAAATAGGATATCCACCAAGATTTCCTATTTCTAGTAATTATTTCCTGCAAGTTGTTATGACCCAGCATTTCCTAAGCATACATAAATATAAAAGAGCTCTAAACAATCTCCCCTACTCCTTAAGCTTCTTGCTGAAAGCAGCAGAAAGTCAGCACTTGTCACTGAATAAGTCGGGACTCAAGAATAAAACAACATTTCACTTATTCTAAAGGGAGATTTCTCAGGTAGGGGCTGTTTCTGTCCCCT
>JAVHNF010083055.1:25601-37787 GCA_034783455.1 Micropsitta finschii | reverse complement strand
TTGCACCTCCTCGCCTGCCTCTCTGCCCTGTAATATCTGCAGTTGTATTCAGCTGGTGGGGTGCGGGAGCCCCCGGGGCGGGTGCGCGGGGCCGGTGGGAGCGCCCGGGGCGGGGGGGGGGGTGAGGAGGGGGCTGTGCAGGGCAGGGACCCCGCTGCCAGGCCCCGGCTGAGCCCAGCGCGCACCCCCCGGCCGCAGCCCCGGAGCGGCGCCGTCAGGAGGCGGCCGCGGAGCCCGGGTCGGTTCCGGAGCGGGGCGGGAGCAGCGGCGCCTCCCGCATCCCTGCACAGCCCCCGCCCGTCCGCGCGGGGCTCACCCGGGCCTGGGCGCTGCTGACCTCGGCTCTGACCTCTCAGGTCCGTCCTGCGGCTTCGGGGTCCGTTCTTCAGTGGAGCGAACCTGATCCCGACCTGCTGGGCCCGTCCTGGCCTCTGAGGAGCGAGCCCATCACCGTGCCCATCACCGAGCCCATCACCGAGCCCATCACCGAGCCCATCACCGAGCCCATCACCGTGCCCATCACCGAGCCCATCACCGTGCCCATCACCGTGCCCATCACCGAGCCCATCACCGTGCCCATCACCGTGCGCCCCACTGCAGAGCCGCTGCTGAGCCCCTCAACGTGCTTCATGGACGAACAACAAGCAGCTCATGTGCGTGTGGTCCCTTCGCCAAGTGAACCATGGAGCAGCATCACCACTGGAGCAGCTTTCTGAAGTTCTGGCCTGTGCTTTAAGCACGGCCAAGCTGCCCCTTGTGTATCCCTGCTCTATCTCATAAGCGGTGCCAGCACCAACCAGCAGCTCCTGGGTCCTGGGGATGTTCCCCTTTGAGCCCGAAGCAGCAGCAGTCAGCCTGGACCGACCCAGCGGGCTGTACTCTGGAGCTGCCGGGCGGGAGCGGTCCCCTCGGAACCGTCCCCGAGCAGATGAGTGACGCGGTGATGAATGGGAGGGTGCCGCTGCCGGAGAAAGCCTTGTCCGAGGGCTATGCCCGGCTGCGGTACCGGGACACCTCCATGCTCATCTGGCAGCAGCAGCAGCAGAAGCTGGAATCGGCGCCCCCCAACACGTACCTGAGCCGGAGCCGGAGCATGTGGTACTCACAGTACGGCAACGAAGCCATCCTGGTGCGGGACAAGAACAAGCTGGATGTGCCCAGGGACACCGGGCAGTCCAAGTTTTGTGCTATTATGTGATGGCTCCGGAGAGCGGCCAGGCTGGCCTCGGGCTGGGGACATGGGGCTGCAGCACCCGCAGGGCAGACCCACACAGGGCAGGCACAGGGCCCAGGCCAGGAACTGACTGAGGTTTGTGTTTGTTGTCGCTGTTGTGGCATCCTTCTGCACGTCGTGAGGTGTGTGCAACAACCCCGGCCTCAACCGGAGCTCACGAGCCCGTCTCTGCTGCCTGGCATCTTGGCACGGTTCGTGTTGGACCATGTGCTGTGTGTAAGGTTTGGGTACAGTGAGGAGCACCTGCGGTCATCTGGGAGCCGTCCCCAGCCAGCGCTTCCATCGCTAGTCCATGTGGATTGCCAGAGCTCTGCGGGGGCTGGCGGGAGAGGCGGGCATGGATCCGCTTCCATCGAGGCCAGGATTATAGGAAGGTTGATCCAGCACAGCTCCATGGCCATCCCTTGTTCAGTGTGCGCTGCCTCCCTGAAGTTACAGCCTGGAAGTGGTCTCATACATCCAAGAACAAGGTAATTTATTGAGGGGAAGAGGGAAAAGATGTGTTGGGAGTTTCAGCTGAGCCTCCAGAGCCCCATCAGGAAAAGCTGCACTGGAATTTCATCCAAAGGGCCCTCCCTGGAACCACACCTGGGGATCAGACAGGACCTCAGGACTGCTCCCTTCCCACAGCTCCCCGTGCCCTGCTTCGGCACCAGCCACCGAGTGGGCACCTGAAAGGGAAGGACAGGCCCAGGAGGCAGCAGGGAGAAAGCGACTGTAAATCCACCCATCTGCTGCGAGGGACACATGGAAACTCCTGCAGTGCTCCTGCCCCAGGGGCAGCCGCAGAACCTGCACGGAGCCTTGCTGCACGCAGCAGCTCAGGAGGGTTCAATCCTGACTGGGGCTGCAGTAGATTTGGTCGTTTTAAATCGTGTCCGCTGGGAGGGAAAAGTGCAACTGCACTGGGGGAGAGGCTGCTTCCAGGCTGCCTCCGTTAGAGCTCAATCCCCAACTTGCTCAAGGCAAGAGCACACCGAGACACCCACCCCAGCGCCTGCATCTCACTGGGAGCAGAGCGGTGCCCCTTGCCGGGTGCTGACTGCACCAGGGTTCATCATTGAAGGGTAACGCTGGGCTAATCCCAGCCTCCCTTTGCACCCTCCCATAGCCCTGCTTCCCAGCCCACCCAGGCTTCACTGCAGGCAAATCAGTTTTGGATGTTGGCTTCAGTCTGGGTTATTTCCTGCCGCCGCTTAGGCACAGGCATTGCCCCATTTACCTAAAACCTCTTCTGCATTTTGTTCGAGCACTTTATTTATTTATTTATTTTTAATACGGGGAAGAAGAATCTTTAATGCCCGCACAGGGCTGCTGAGCAGAACTGACCTGTTCTAACATGAGGTGGTGGAGGTTTGCTGTACTGGACCCACAGCACATGGCTGCACTGCAAACCAGAGGCAGCTCTCTTGGGGTTCTTAGCACTGTCTACGCACGTGGTGGTACCTTACCTGTGTGCTCATGAAACCAGACCTCCACGTGCTCTCCCAGCCCTCGTGACCCCGCCAGCACCGGCTCTGGCTGGGAAGTGCTTTGGTGAATTTTCCAACCAGGGTTCAATGGAGCTCATGGAAGCAGCAGGATGGGGAGAGCTGCAGGGCCCTGGTGCTGGGTGTTCTGTGGAGCAGCACCTCGGGTGTGTGGGCACCCAGCTCCAACCAGTGCCTGGTGCCACTGACACCCATGGGCTGGACTGAGCCCTGCAGAACTGCAGGTGAAGGGACCCAGCGTGCAGGAGCACCCTGGAACCTCAGCAACAGCATGGCCCAAAGTAATTTCCTTTACTTTTCTCATAGAAAAAAGCCCACGACTTGTTTTTCTGTTTAATTTCAGTTGACTACTTTGGGTCTAATCAGGCTCTTTTTGTTAATGAGGCTGGTAAACCAAGATTCAGCTACTTGAAGAGTGTTAATTGGAATACTGAAGAAAATCCCAGGTATGTGCATGAACTCCTCCAGGCCTGGGGCTGGATGGGACAGTGCAGGAAGCAGGACTTGCTCTCCCTCAGGCTGTGAATGTGACTGTGTTTAACTTCCACATCAGTGTCCTCATTAGTCACAGCAGGTTTGTGGAGTGGCTGCTGTGAGCAGTGCTGTTGTGTTGATGCACTTGTTTAAACGCTGTTGTAGCCTCTTTGGTAAAGAGCATTAAAGTGATTTGAACGCAGCCTCATGAGTGGCCGGTTCTGTCCTGGGTGCCCAGCACTTGGGCACGCTGAGGGTCACAGCCACGAGCACCCCCCAGCCCACAGAGGGAAAGGCAGCAGAGCAGCAGCTCCCAGCTGGGAGCTACCTCAGTTACTGGTGGGGCTGGGGGTCCCCTCCCACTCCCATCACCCATGAAGTGCTGCCCATGCAGAGAAGCCTGCTCCACATTCCCAAGCCCAAGAGCCCGGTCAAGCCTCAACGGTGCATTGGCCTTGACCCAGACAAAGACGCATCCGAGCGTCACAGGTACAATGAATGATCTCCATTGTTGTCAGTGTGAGCTGAACCTCAGAGAGGTTGTGCTTGTCCTCAACCTGCTCCAAGGCTGTAGGAAGAGACACTGATGCACCTAGCACTAATTCGCTAGTAAATACCAAAGAAAACATCCTCCTGTGGGGCAACTGTGATTGTGAGGACGGGTTGAACAAACATGGCCTGTGGGGTATCACTAATACAACACCACACAACACAGCTACACCAACATGTTTGCCAAAACCTTAGATTGTGACTTAAGTGCAGTGAGCAGGAACAGGGTTAGAGAAAGATTAACCCTGGGTAAACCTGGCTGTTGTAACCCTTACCTTATAAATAAACCATCAGGCATGCAAAGAAACCCAAAAGCAAACCCAACCTGAATCCTCCCAAGTGACCAAAACAGAACTTAGCCATCACGCAGCAATGTCAAGACTGGGCCATGCCAGTGAGCAGCACCTCTGGGTACCCCTGTGCCAGCGGTGCCCTCCACATCCCCATCACCCTGGGCTCACTGACCAGGTCCTGGCTGGAGCAGCTGGTGCTGTTGCCAGCGCTGGGACGTAAACCTGGGTTAGAATTTCCATCTCCTCAGCTGAACTTCCATCACTCAGATGCAATTCCACATAATCTGTAGGAAGAGTAGAAGTCCTTCCTTGGCTCTCCTGGTGCATTAAAGCAGCCGAGCGTGTCCCTCACCAGCACAAAGGTGGATTTAGAGCATTTGTGTGCCACTGCACCAACAGCTGGACCTGAGAATTACTCCACATTAGTTCAAGGCTCACAGCACTGGGACTCTTCCTATACTCCTGTCTCCTAGCAATGCCACTGATTGCTCCAGCAAAGCCCTACAGGTTTGCAGCTGAAGCAAGCACAAGGAGATAAGGGAAAGGGAGAGGAGAGGGGAAAACGCAGGATCAAACTGCACACACAAAACAATTTCTCTTTTTATTATGAAAAGAAACCGAATGCCCAGGACCGGGGTCCGTGATCACCAGTAACATCACAGATTACTTTCTAACTCTGCCTTTTAAATTCTGTCGTGTTTGAGGCCAGCAATTTGCAATGAACAAGCTAAAACTACTTACATTGACTCATTTCTCCTCAGTAACTGACATTTACAGGAATATACTAGAAATGGCACTAAAAAGGCTTAAGAAAAAGAGTTACGGTAAACTCGCATGCACATCATACAGAAAAGTAACATTCTTTTAAATATTAAAAAAACAAAACCCAAAAAATACACCAACAGATCTGTCTGCGTTGGTTCTGTCAGCATCAGGGGAGTTCCCAGTGGCCTGTGCCGAATCCCGTGCTGGTGGTTTGGTTAGTTCTAAAAATGACAGTTACAAAGAGCTGCAAATACCAGTTCTTAAAAAAAAGCATCTGGTTGTTCACAAGCAAGAGGATGCTGCAGTAGGATGAATCCATCCCCAGCAGCACAGAACCTGCCCAGTCAGCCCCAGGGAACCGCTCCATGCGACAGCAGGTCTCTTTAAAACCCAGGACTACAAAGGTTGTGGGGTTTGTGTCATGCCCGATCCCTTCCCCCAGCTCCAACCCCAACTGTAAAAAACATCATTCCTTTCAAAACAAGGAAAAAACCTAAAAACTGGTCCAAAAGTCCCCAAAACAGAGAAAGAGCTAGGTTAAGGTGGCTGCAGTCTGCTTCTACCACATGGAGAACATGGAAAGAGACCTCACAGGGGAACTAATGCGTACACGTACACGCAGACTCGCTCGGGTATGCGTGCAGCTATCACACACACAGGTTACACAGTCCTGAAGTGTCGGCTCCACAGTTACAAACCCTGTCGGTAGGAAAGTTTAAAATCACATCGATACAAAAGGAAATGCTTTTGTACAGACATTTGGTTCGCAGGAAGCTGCTGTACCCAACAGATCCCTTGAGTAGCTCCCACTGCCCTTCTGAGCCCACGGCTGATGAACAGTGAGAAACAGGCTGAGCTTATAATCAGATGGAGTCTACAAAGCTGCTAAGGTGCAGGGATGCTGGCTCATAACAGGTCTGGTCAGAACAGGAGTTTCTCAGAAAAAAACAGTTTCAATAAAACTACTTGTGTGTATGCACGTACCTGAAATCAGACTGATTTCAGTGGAGCTTCCCCTGGAAAACAAAGTTAAACTTTGCTCCTTCAAGCAAAATTCTACCATAAAAATTTCAATTTTCTTTATTAAGTTTAAAAAAAAAACCTGTTATTTTCTAACGTTTTATGTTTGATCCTTTTAAAGTTCTCATGACACCTGCACTGCCAGGTCATGCAACACAAACTCAGTTAAATAAATGCTCTATGGTTTCAATTTCCAACTCGTTAAGGGCAGTGCTACTTACTATGGACTGAAAACAGCTCTTCTTTCCTGGAGACACTCTGCTCTGCAGGTACAAGAGGCACCACTACTGACATGGCAGAAGAGAACCAGCACTACAAACAACACGAAAATAAAGAGTGTAAGAACAACATTTGGAAATGGGGAGTCACCAACTGCTTTCCTGAAATGAAGGTCATGGCGACATGGATTTCTCCTGTGAATTGCCGTTCCGTAGGGAACACCTTACTTGCCATGAAAACACGCAGTTTCCCACTAACTGGAAGCTCAAGTTGCAGCAGGTTTATGTGATGCGCAGGTTGTTCTTCATGCTCCTCAGTGCCTCTCATTGCTTGTTCTCCTTGCAAAGCCCCAAGCTAGGGCAGGTTTGCCAAGTACAGTGGGATCCTCCTCCAGCACTGCGGGGCCCTTTCCATCACTTTGTGCTTGGTTCCCAACCTTCCCACGGATTGTGGTGGGACAGAGGAAGGTGTGTCCCTGGTGCAGTCAGTTTGGAGCAGCAATGGTGGCACTCTGCAGAGCCAGTCCCTGGGCTTTGCATGGTGGTGATGCTGGTGATGGCCGCTGGTGCTGCCTATAGCACTGGCTGGGCTTGGCTCTCCCCATGGAAGTGACCATCACAGCACAGCAGCAGCTCGGCTCCAGGCACTGCGCTCAAAGAAAGGTTTCAAGCAGGGAAAGCTGGGAGCTTGTTTATCCAAGTTGCCATGGTACTGAAGTGGCTGCAATTATCTTAATTAAAACACTAGTTGGTTTTGCTAAAGCAAGTCTCAGACGATAGGAGAAGCACAGATGAAACCCAACCCATTACACGCCCCAAGCTCTTCATTAGGTGGATAGTACATTTCCTCAGAGGAAATCCTGAAAATATATTACTAAGGATCTGGTGAGGGGAGGACTTTTCGAGGGCAGAATTTGAAATACAAGAACTAAATAATTCCATTGTTAACGGCAAAGAAAAAACATTCACTTCAGTAAGAATCACAATTCCCTACTTCATCCAATTCCAGATGTTACGGGAAATCATCTGCAAAGACTCGAGAGTATCCTACTACCAGGCCAAGCATCCAGGAGACTGCAAAACAAGCCAAAGATGCCCAGAGACTCACAGGAAGAGCTCGGTACCTCACAGCAACACAGCATCTCACTCAGCCCGAGCCAAAACACAGGGATTCTTTTCTACAGCAAACATGTTATTGCCAGGACATGGATCAGACACAGACAGAGGCACATCAGCTGTGCCAGACACACACTGAGCACCCTGGAACACTGATCTGACAGTGAAGTGTCCCGCTAATGAAACCTTAGCCGATGGGCAGTAAGCGACTGGCAGCTGGTAAGGATGCTGTCAGAAGTGCAAACCATGCAGTGCTAGTAACAGTCTGGTCCTGTGCTTCCCAGCAAAGGGCCATCACCCGGACACCGCACATCCCAGTACAGCATCTCTGGGCTGTGGGTGCATTAGGAAGCCTGGGCTGGGGTTGGGGGGCCTCCAGGGCCACTCACCTACGTGAAAAATACAAGCTGGTGCAATCTGCACCCCAGGGCCTCCGGCAAGCCACGGGCTGTGACCCCGATAGCAAAGAGGCAGCGTTGGGGCTGGTGCTGGGAGAAGGAAAGGCAAAACGTTGTTAAACTCTGTACACTTTGACGTTACAATAAAAAGTTCAGAATTTATAAGAAGTTCCTGCCCCTCAGGTTGCAAGTTATTACAGTTAAAGTTATTACAGTTATAGGACTGGTGCTTTCCTAAGGCTGGATTACAAGAGAAAAAACCCACTGTTCTACAAATGGAAATTAAAAACAAAACAAGAGCAAGGAAAAGATTTCTGGAACATTACTGAGAAAACAACAGCACTCTGCATTAAGAAACTCTATCTACCTGTATGGCTCCAAAATCTGTACAAAACAGCAAAAAGGGGGGTAAAAAGAGAAAGAAGAGGTTGAACAAATCAAAACCCAAACACACAAACATGACAGCACCAGACACAGGCTGGCCCATAGCACCTGTGAGTATCAAGTCCCATGTATTTACATGAAGCCTCAAATGTTTATGTGCTTTATTGCTGGTTGCTTGTTTTTAAATCTGGTTCCAATCACATCTGATGTTTGCCCTTCTGCTGCTTGCAGGACGCAGCTTTGCTTCTGTTACTTATTTCATTTTAAACAACCAATGGTTTAATAAATAAAAGACTTGTATATACATGAAATTAGGGACAGTGAAAACTGGCTGTACTGCAGCAGTGTGGGCCAGAACATCAGTTGCTGATGTCTCTTCTTTTTTCCTTCCTCCCCTCTTTTTTCTTTTTCTCGAGGTAAGCATTTCAGTGCCTGAAACCTGCGCCCTGCACAACACACACAGAGCGTTCCCTCCTCGGAGCTCACTACTGAAACAAGGAGAGAAACAAAGCCCCCAAGCCCCAGCACACACAAACGTCCCTCTCCAGTTCCCTGCCAGCTCAGCCTCAGCTGGAGCTCAAGTGCTCCTTTATTTTAAGCACAGACTGAGGTGCTTGTCATGGAGAAAATTCTTGAGCCTGTGTCTGGTAACAAGCACATGACTCTGTGGTCACTGCAGGAATCACCCCAAGGTCCAGCTGAAGATTTTCAGCCAAAAGCTGTTTTCAATTAAATGAACCCTTTCCTAGAGAGTGCCCGTTTCCTGGAAATCATCTATTGCATGTGAAAAATAACATTTCCAAGAACCCGGAGCGTCCATGGCTCCCGCCTTTCCAACACATCCCCAAGAAAAAGGAAAACCTCAAGTGGAAAAAACAAAGAATGCAACTACTTGTATTGCTCATGTGCTTAAAGTTCACGCTTAAATACCTTCCTGAAGAGGTATCTCTGCCTCTGCCAAGATTAAGAAAACCCCAAAAGCATATTAGCAACCCAGAGTACATGACTTTTTGTTTCTTTTTGTTTTTATGTAAGATCGTAGAATCTGACATTCTTATTACACTGGAGACTTCGAGATTAAGAATACTAGTGCTAGTAACAAATACACCACCTAGTTGAAAAGCTAACGTCTCCCAGATACAGTACCATTGTACAGAGATCTCTTTAGGAAAAGAGGTTCTGTTTTTCCCTTTTCTGAGCCCAGCAGCTCGTGAAGAGAGAACACTGTAGGGAGAGGGCAGGAGCAAGAGGGGGGCTGCAAGCCTCACAGAACTTTCTAGTCATCTCCTGCTGAGAGTTCAGGGTTCTCCCACTTCAACTAACCTTTGTCAGTTAAAATGTATTCCAGAGACTTTATGCAAAGGGAACTATTTGTCATGAAGTCTGGTCACACACACACACACGGAAAGATCTTTGACCTATTAAGAGTGCCTCCAAAATATGGAAGATTCCTTTTGTAACACTGAACTAAAAAATAAAGTCAGAGAAAGAGAGAGGGGACAAAAAAACCTGACCACCGTGGAGCAAGAGCAGTATATTAAGGAAAGGAACTCTGCAGAGCATCGGTGAAGGTGATGTCCGTTTCGGGTGCTGGGTGTAAGTGTCCGTAACTCATTCCGAATCGCTGCTGTCCGAGCTGGAGCCACTGGAGCTGCTACTCCCAGACTCAGAGGAGCTGCTGCTGCTGAGCCGGGAAGGGCCTCCCAAGGCAGCTGAGCCAGACTTCTCTGCAGGAGGAAGGCAGAGATGAGGTTACCTGCACAGAGCTGAAATAGAGCCCTCACCCTCCATGGCTTTATTCACAACTTCATTTTGCCTGGGGATCTGTGCCCACAGCCTTCTCCCTCTGAAGGATGAATTTGCCTCTGAGAGGCCTTACAATTACCACCACGGAGCAACCCCCTGGACAGGGACCAAAGCAGTCCCCAGACAACAGCTCAGTGCCCAGCAGTTACTCACTGACCAGCTGAGTAACTGTCACAGAGAGAAGCCCAGGCTGCAAGGCAGCAGCAGCTCTGCCTCAGTGAGGAAGTCTATTACATACACAAGCGTTCAGGCATTGGTAGCACAGTAAAGCCAAAGCCTTTACCTTTCTTTGCAGGCTTCTTGTTGTTGTTTAGCTGCCCACTGACATCCTGTAACCGTTTTTCTAGTTCTTTCTTCTTTTCCTGAGCTAACTCTTCTTTTGACTTTGCTGCTTGCTTTTTCCCACCTGCAGCTGTGGAGGAAGAATGCACAAGCTCTAAAATTGCACGGCTGCAGGTGAAAAAGATTGGACATCACTATTTTACAGGGCATGTAAATCTGGGCAGCCACTTTGCAGTGACACTGTTAAAGATCAAATGACCACACAGCAGCTACACATCCCAGATAGAGGACAACTTCTGAAGTTGTCTAGATCATCCGATCACCATCATCCTGTAACATGCATTGTCTAAGAGGGATCTTCCCAAAAGTATTTTAGAAGATAGAAATATCCATGTAATAACCTTGTAGCTCCAGGTTACTTACCAGCTAGTTAAATGGTCAATAGTTACACATTTGTGATTACAGAATTGTTACATGGGGTTTCTCCCCTGTAAAATGAAGTGTCCCATTAAAGGTTGTCTGAAGTTAAGCATTTCCCATTATAACTTAAGATGCTTCATGCAAGAATCTACTGTGATTTGTGTTACTTTAGATATAAAATAAAAAGGACAAATTAAAAACCATCAGAGGCAAAGGCTGGCAGAGAACAGGAATGCAGCTGCACCACTTGGGATGGCAATGGCGACAAGTACCAGCAATGCTCAAACTTCTGAGCAGAAGAAACATTCCTCCAGAGAAGTAATTGAACACAGGCTTTGAGCAGTGTCAGGAGCACAAGACAGAGGCCAGGTAACTTGCCTGATGCAGCAAGGAAATACCTACATTTCTGTGTGCTGTTCTAAAGCAGTAATAAAAAAAGAAACCTGGAAAGCAGAGTCCTAAGAGGGTGCCTCCCCAGACTCCAACCATGGTGACAGACAGCAGAGGAGCCTGCTGGGGCCAGGAACACCAGCCCAGCACATGCAGAGGAGCAAACGTCTCAGTTATCTGCATCACTCTATGCTTTGGTTCCAAAACAAAAGGATGCTTCTTGTTCCTATCCCCTCTGGAAGCTCTCTTCTTGAGCCAGTCCAACTCAGGAGAAAAACAAAACTCAAAGCAGTGTATTGAAAAGCAAAAAGAAGGGTCAAAGCCTGAGCTTTGCTGAGGCCTACCTGAAAATCCTGCGATGAAGAAATGGAGGTGCTCTGCAAGAGCTGTAAGTAGCTAATAGTGTTACACTCTTAACAGGAAAACTCCCTCTTAACCAACAAGCAGATGGACAGGGCCAGAACCACTTCAGGTAAGTGATCCTATGGCTATTCAGCTGGAGCTAAACTCCCAGGGGGCCACCACAATTCACTCTGTGGATGAGGCACAGAGAAAGGTCTGTCCCACGCCAAACCAGACACTTGGCAGCACACATTAATCCTGACCTGACAGAGACTGAGGGTAATACTGTGATCAGGCCATGTAGGAAGAGCAGTTTTGGGATGAACACACAACTCGTTTAAACCCAGAATCCAAAGGTTTCCCAGGTAATCTGTGCAAGTCATTTTTTCCCTTGTGTTTTGGATCCCAAACATGCTTTTTGTTTCCTTCCTAATTAGATGCTAAACTATTCAGGATGAGAAACTGATCCTTGCAGATGTGTGCACATTACACCTAACACAATGAGAGTGAAACCTGTATAGTACCTTCTAGATTCTAGGTAAGTAATAAACCCATCACAGGTCTTGTAGAGGAACACAAGAGTCCTTCAGCTCTCCACAGCATGACCTCATGGGAGGAAAGAACAGAAGGAATAGAAAGTTTCTGTACTTCTCTTAGGAGAAAAGATCTCAAAACCCTGTCAGCTCATACCCAACAGCTGGATAACAGCATCCCAACACACATGCCCTGTCTCCAGAGCTGAGCCCAAGAGCTGGTGGAGGAAAAGTGCCCCAGAGGTAACTTACAAAATGGTTTCCTCTGTTTTTTCTGTAAACAAGACTTCACGTATCGCTCCAGCTCCCGTAAAGTCGTGGGCTTCAATGTCTCAAAATCTATTTCTATCTCGTCAGGATTGGAGTCTCTGAGGGAAGGCTCCCGGGACTGGATGATGTGCACCACTCTGCCCAGCTTCTCCCCAGGCAGACGGTTGATGTCCAGGCTGAGCTGTCGTTTCTCATCATAGGT
>JAVHNF010083055.1:0-10292 GCA_034783455.1 Micropsitta finschii | reverse complement strand
GCAGGATGCCGCGGCGGCCCCCCGCCACGGGCTGGGAAGAGATCGCGAAGGTGGTCTCCCGGTGGTGGTTCGGGGGACCGACGGGAGGCAGGAACGTGGCTGAAGGCACATGGGAAGTATGGTATAAACCACGACACACAGTTCAGCCCTCTGTGAATCAGTAACCACTTCAAACCCCATTCTGCAGAGGGCTGAGCAACTTTCCCCTCTTGATGAGCTGCACAGTCTGTGGCTCAGCACCTCACACAGAGGGATCCACAGACTGCCACCTACAAGATACCACCAATTGATCAATGCAGATAAACCTCTTTCTAAGGAAGGTTTAGGAAAAGCCAGAGAAAACTCCAGCTCTTCACACTTTCTGGTCCCTCTGCCCAGGTCAGCCCTTTCTCTGGCTGTCTGTACAGAAGAGAGAAAATGAGATCAAGTGCTGGACACCTGCGGCTGGAGAGCGTGTTCAGAACGATCTGCAGAACTGCTGCAGCGACAATGGCTATGATGCTGATCTAGTCGATGCTGCCCAGCTCTGAAGGGACATCCCTCACTGCAGGATTGCTGCAGAACATGGTCCTAGCTTGAGAAGTTCCACTGTACAAGCACAAGATGTGCAAGAGCACGGAGATCCTGAGCTCTTCCATCACATTCCTAAACCACCACAGAAAGAAATCACAGCCTAGTCAAGGAGAGGGACCTCCACGTTAACATGGGAGTTGGCCAAGGAGGGGGAAAAAAATTTGGTGATCCCAAATTCAAACCTCACTGATGGGCAAAGGAAAAGACGACAGACTCAGTCACAGCTTCTTCAGACTGGCCAATTCTGCAGACTCAGCCCTGGCAGAAGTGCTGTCTGCTGGACACTGCCTTCGTTATTCCACCTCCCAATGTTTCTGGCACTATTATCACTTTAAACTTCCCAGATGGACAGGATTTACTGGTCCACTTCTGCTCACCCTTGCTTGTGCATTCAAATCTGTACTTCAAGACCAATCAGAACTACAGATCCATGTGCTCACTTGGGCTTGAACCACAGTCACTCTTCATTAGCATCCTCCATGCCAGGTCAGGAAAGAGGGCCAAGTTGGCAAGATGGAATGGTCATAAAAAGAAAAGCTAAACCCCACAGCCCGGGTCAGTACCAGAACCCACCTCTCTCCAGGCTCTGTCCCCCAGTTCCTCTGTTTGTCTACTACTTCCCAGCCCACCTTCTCCAAAGCAGGACTTGCACAGCAAATGACGCTGCTGCTGCTCCATCCTGGCACTCCAGGAATGGCTGCTGCCGGTTTCAGGTCAGCAAACCTTGTGTCAGTTCAATTATTTACAGCAAACCAGAACCAATCCCAAACCAGACCCCATTCCCTGGCTCGGACCCAGCTTTCAGAGGATACGTGCACACGAGCAGCAGCCAGGTACACCCATTGAGCAGAGCATGGCTACACCCGCACAGGCTCCAGCGCTCCCGATGGGACCATTGTACGTCTACACCCTCGCAGGGCTCTTTTTCTGCTTTCTAAAGGATGTGATCTGCACGGTCAAGCATTTGTGTTCTGGAAAAGAGTCTGCCCTTCCCCTTTTTAATCAGCATATGGTGCTCTGTGCACTTTTACAGTGCAAGAAAAACACTCAAACTCACTCAGTTTGGTTCTGCATATATATACAGTGAATAATGGCAAAGCCTGTTGTGGAAAGACTGTGTCATTTATTCTTTTTGTGCACTTTGATTTCCAAAAGAGATTACTGGACAGAAAGCACTGTGAAGAAAAGCCAAAAGCAGAAGCACATGAGCTCGAGCACTTCCCTGCTGGCAGAGCATGGCCAAGCTCCTGCTCTACCTGCAAAGGATTACCCAAGAGGGCAGCTACAGAACAGCAGAACTGACAAGGTGGCCAAATACCATAACCTGGGTTTCTGAGCAACCTCACCTCTTCTTTACCAGGTACAACGCTATTTGCCATCTGAAGAAACAGCAAAGCCTAACCTGCTTTACCCCTCTGCCCAGACTGCAGCACTCCCTGAAATACAAACCACAGCACCCCAAGGTCTTTCATGACACCTGGTAGGGAGGGAGCTTAGGTACAGCCCAATTCCACTTCCAACTGAATCTAAAAGGTTACATGTAACAGGAAAACCACCCCCTCTTCATGAGAACAGGTACAAAAGCATAAAACACAGCCCCACAAACAGCATCCAATCCCTATGTATTACCTACTTAAAGGACTGTCTTCTGCTCTGTGACCTAATAACCTGCACTGCAAACCCCCTCACATCACCTGCCCTGCACAGGCATGGATCAGAGTTATCAATACCATTTACAAGTGCTATAGGTGTTAATTCAGTGGCAGCAACTCACACACATGGACAGAGAAGACAGACTTCGAAAACCAGATACAGATCCATACATTAACTTAAAAGCAGCATTCCACTCTACAGAGCAGAGCCACCAGTGATTCATCACAGAAACCACTGTCCTTCATCAGTACCCCCCTTGCACACTTGTGCTGCAACACCTTCACCTATTTATTTTTATGTATTTAAATGATTAAAGTTACTATTCTGAAAAAGAGCAGCTTGGTTTTAGGACAGAAAGGATTATGAGTGTAAGAGGAACAGATGAGCTGACACTGGTTTACATCATGCCCCAGGTTCACAGCTACAGCACCGCAACTTGCCTATGCAAAGGGTCCCAGAATTTAAACCCTCCCAACGCTGGCTTCAGCAACAAGTGGGTTAACGAGTGTGCTCCAAAAAGTTGTTCACCTCCAGTAAGCACCAATGCTTGACAAAACCACACCAATGTTACAGTAAGACACTGTGCAATGAAAGGCTCGGGATGCACACACACATCCCGAGTGTCCTGACAGCTCATTGAGCACAGCGCACAAGGGCTCCTTCCCAGTTCCCACAGCTCTACCCCTTACAGTGATGTTCTGGGCTGTTACTGGAAGATAATGTGGCAACTTAAAACAACAAAACCAACACCCAGAACAAAATCCCCAAACACGCCATGGGAAACCCACTGCAGATTAATGAATTCTGCAAATTAGCAAACAAGGAGCAACCAGGATTAAAGCGGAACAATCACCAACAGCGAGATGCAAAAAGCTCCTTGTTCATTTATTTAGCAAGGTGCAGCTCTGCACTGAGAGCACCCAATAGCTCAAAGCAGACAGAGTAATATATTTTGTAAAAGTAATTAAGCCTTTGAAAGGCGAGAGCTCACCACCGCACTGCCTGCTGCCCAGGGATCAGGCTCCGAGCTGTTTGTGCTGTCAACAAGAGCGATCAGGCTCCTAAATTACTCCAGGGAGGAGTGAGGCTCTCGGAGTGCAGCAGGGTCTGGTGGATGCCCACAGCCCACTGCACAATGTGCCAGGTGAAGCAGTAAATACAGAACAGAACTTGTCCCAGTTAGAGATGTGCCCCCCCTGCAGCGGGACAGGCTGCTCTACCTGTGCGACTGCCTCAGCCCAGGCAGGGACACCCTCCGGGCTGCCAGGCTGGGTCCCAGCCTGCAGACATGGTTTGTGGGCACCAAGAACCGCTGTCAGACAACCCACCAGGTCAGGAGACGACTGAAGGATAAAGTTCTCAACACACAGTTCTTGACTCAGGAAGGAGCCATTTAGCAAGATTATTAAGAACTGTGATTTAAGTCACTGCTCCCAGAGCAGCTACAGCAGTGCAGAGAAAGGACCAGCTACACAGCAGAGTGACAGAAGGAGCCTCTTTGGAAGCAGCAAGGAGCCGCTTATTGACCTGCAACATCAGACTCCGCACTATGCTTTTCTCCAGAGTATTTTTAAAGTGACAAGAACTAAGAGTTTTTGACAGCCCCTCAGTGCTTAAAATGACAGCTTTCATTCCAGAAGCAACAGAGCCTAGCTCTGTTTGAAGACAACAGAACTAATGCTCCGAAGTCAGTTACGAGAACACACCTCAGACACTTCACACCGCACATGCATTCCTTCTTCATTTAAACCCTGCATGCACAGGTCACTGAAACACCTTCACTGCAGCAGGTACCGTCCTAGTGTGGAGCACTACATGGGCAGAAAAAGACAATACTGCAAACAAGCTAATGCTTAATGTTGAATAAGACTCATCCTCTGCCCAACCTTTAATTAAGTATTGACTCAAAACACCAAATCCAGGCATGAGTATTTCTAACCAGTGGGGGACTAAGGAACGCACAATTTTAGCATTTATTCTTTCCAAAAAGGAAGAATTCGAGGTCAGGAGTTCCTGTTTCAGCAGGAGCCTCCCAGGTTATCATTAAAAGCTCCCCAAACTCCTGTGCTAAAAGCAGCAGCCCAGACCCGCAGTGACAGCACCCGGGCACAGCACACATCAGGGTGTGCTTAAAGGCAGTGTTGGGGGCTTCTGTTTGTGTTGACTGATGCGTACCTGTTCTGCACTCCTCACCCCTCCACAGTCACCAACTCCTCTCCACTATCAGTTATCACCATGTCAGTTCAAGAGCATCAGCTTTAAACCTAAACTGCCAGTTTAATTTAGAGACAACTCCTGAGCACACTCACATACACTGAGCACGTTGAAAACATTGACCAGCAGATTTAGATGAAACACTTCTCTGCTCCCCCCGCAAAGGGACAGCAGGTGTGCTCTGCTCAGATTTATCAGCATCAGGAACTTAAGAGATGAAAGCATATATATATAAGTTCGAAGTATTACTGAAGCCAGTGTATTTGTTTATCCAAATAAGTTTATTTTAGTAACTTTTGACTCCCGAAGGCATCAGCACAGAGGTACATCCACACGGCAGAGCTGTCACCGAGCCCGAACCACACAGAACGCCCACTCCACGTTGTCAAAAGCCGGTTCTGTGGGAAGCACATCCCGCAGCAGCGCCCCGCGCACTGACCCCGCGCAGCTCCGCGACCCAGACACTACAGCTTTGTTTGAAAGCGAAACCAAGCGGGCTGCAGGTAACACCATGCCCAGCGCCGGGCAGCGCGGAGCCCGAGCGCGCACTGAGGAAAGTACGGCGAGTTTGGAAGTTTTACATTTTATTATCGGTACCATTATTTATAGCGCGACACCGCTATATATAAATCCGTGACCTGCGCTTCCTTTGACACCTCTAACGCGCACCCAGCTCAGGCAGCGAGCCCCTGGTTCCGCGCATTTCCCGAAGTTGGGTGCGCTCCAGGAGCGCAGCCCCGCACCGCTCCGCACGCACAGCACCGCGCACGCCCGGCCGCGCTCACCGGCCACCGAGGGGAAATGGCCGGAGCCGCCGCCGAGCCCCGCTCCGCGCCCGGCAGGGAGCCGCCGCCAGAGCCCCCGGCGCCGGGACCGCGCACCGCGGCAGCGGGGAGCTGCTGCCGCCGAGTCCCGCCCGCTTTTCTTAGCCCCCTTCTTTCCGCTGCCCCCCTCTTTTCCCTTTCTTGTTTCCTTGTTTTTAAGGGCGCTCGCAGCTCTCCTTTCCCTCGCCCCTATTTTCCCCTTCAAAAGATGGCGGGCAGAGAGAGCGGGCGAGGGAAGGCGAGCGACAGAGGGGGAAGAAGAAAAACACACACAGAGAATAGGAAAGAAGGAAGGAGCCGCCGCTCGTGGGGCGCGGGGCTGCGGGGGGAGCCCGGCCCGGCGGCTGCGGGCGCTCGGCGAGCAGGGGAGGGGGGGCAGGAGATGGGGAAGAAGCGGCAGAAGAAGAAGAAAAGGGTGGGCAGGAGCGGCGGGGCCGGGAGGAAATCAATGGCCAGGCTGCAGCCAGCCCCGCCGCGCTTTGTTGCATTGTCGCGGCGCACAAAGGCTGCGGGGCGGCGGGGAGCGGCGCGGGGCTCCCGCAACAGGAACGAGCAGAAGAAGAGAGAAGGGGGGGAGGGAAAAATTAAAGAAAACCAGCATTGGCCTTTCCCAAGTGGGTTTTGCTTTCGTCCCGCTGCTTCCCCGGCCCCCTCCCTCCAGAAACCATGGCCCAGTGCTAGCAGCGCACACCCAAGCATCTAACAAATAAAGGGAAAGATTAAATAGATTACTTTGCCCCGGCAGCTCCAGCAACGTTTGCCTTATAGTCCCTCCAGTTGCTCTTCTTTTTATCCTCGCCAGGCAGTATAATAGATGCGCTACAGCGCCCCAGAGCCCATGCGCCGGCCGCAAGGCCGTGTGGGCGCGGTAGTCCCGGCCCGGCCGGGGCAGCGGCGGCCGCGGGCCCCGGCACTACAACCCCCAGCAGCCGCAGGGCCCCGCTCCCCCCGCGCCGCCGGCGGGGACACAACCGGGAGGGGGAATGCCCCGGGCGGCGGGGGAACCGCCGGGCCCGGCCCCGGGAGACCCCGCGCACGGCGTTTGGAGCCGCGGCTCCCCCCGGGCTCGGGACACAAGAGCCCGTCAAAGCGCAGGCGGGAACGTGCGGGACCCCGAGCCCCGGCGTGGTGCGGGGCAGCGAGGGGCAGAGCGCAGCCCGCTCTGCTCGCTTCTGTCGTGAAGTTCAATCGCGGTTTGCGCCGGGCGGTGCGCGCTCACGGTGATTACACAACAGCTACTACGAGCCGCAATAAAAACAGAGCGTCAGCAGTGCGAGTAGTAAGTGGCAAAAATAAAGCCCACGAAGAACGGCTGTAGCCTGCGCTGGTCAGTGCGCTTCACAAGCCTGTCAACGGCTTACAACAACAATTGATCCTATGTATACAGTAACAGACCAGGAACTGTACACACACGGAAGCATCAACAAACAAGAGCACTCCCACAGCACTTCAGGCACACTCCAACCCAGCCGGTGTCCTGCAGCGAATCCACAATGCAAACAGAAGTTTATAAAGCAGCTCAGAACTGATGCAACCCAAAACACAGTTTAATTACTGCAGCACAAAAAGGAAGAAACAAAAGTAAAAAACATGAGTCCAGGGGAAACATTTGAGCACCAGCACGAAGTAAGGAGCAGTTTTGGGATGTGGCTGTGGACACAGATGGCACAGAGGCTGCCACACTGTGATGCCAGTAGATCAGTTCAGGGTAGCCATAAGGTGAAGGCAGTTTTATTGGAAGACCTTATTTCCAGCTGTTTAAAACGTGACCATCAGGACTGAAGTTCTCAAGAGCTGATACAGACACTGGGATCTGCACAGGCAGGACATGCTCAGGAAAACCCCACTTCACCAGGTTTGAGGCTGCCTCGGGATGAAGCTGAGGTTATGCACATGCCAGAAACAAACCCAAGAAAAGTGCTTTTTTTACACCAACTTCAAGGCATGTTCAAATCCAGGAGCTTGCTCACACTGGGATAATACTTTGTCAGCACTGAAGGTGGGTACACTCACACCACTGGTTAGTGCATGACCTGGGCTGCTCCTTGAACTGACCTTTTTGACTTGACCATCCAACAGTCCCACTGCAAATCCACTTCCAAACATAACCTGGCAATGGCAGGTGCACCAAAACTGCAACCCAAAAGCAGTCTCCAACTACACCTCACACTTCCTTATCTCACCTGGGTGAGTGTAAGACAGTTTCAACCAAAATTGTAATGTTCATGATACATTACACTGAGCAGGCAAAACAATTCACATGGGAAACTGCACCCAGAGATTTCACTACTCTCAGTTTTCAACCTAGAGCACACCAGTCACGCTCCTACCTGCAGGTCTGCAAGCTTACACCTTAAGAACCCAGCTGCATCCTCCAAGGGAATAGGAAAGCAAAAATCTTCTAAGGATCCTCAGAACCTTCTTTATGCAAGGCAGTGAGTTTGGATAATGGTTCAGCCAAACAGGCACAGCCTGGCTCAGTTTGAGTAAGCTCCAGAGCAAGTACAGTGAAATCAAACCAGAAAGATTCAAGCTTAATTTAAAGCACTCAGGCTGATGAAAAGGTAGGTGCAATCTTTAAACTAGAAATTCTTCTGTCATGTTAGTTTTACACACAAGATACAACAGTTTGCCTGCTCTGGAAATACATCAGTGCCAGCTTTTCCATAAAACACAAGGCCACAGCAACAGCTTTTTACCTCTTGTTCCTCCCCAAGCTCAGAAGAGTATCCTCCATTCACCCAAAACTCTTTGATTGGCCTCTGTGGCCTCTTATGTTGCACCTCCAGTTACCCAATTAGTACCTTGTTAACTAACACCTGAGTGTGTTTATTCCTTGCCAATGCACTACTTTTAACCCTTAATGCACACTGGTACATATGTCCTTCTAGGAAGCTTTGTCCATAGGCTTTGACAAGAAAAAGCCTTGTCTGTGCCACACCAGAGTGGTTTTTAGGGCTGTTAAACACTGACACTTTCTGATTCTCTGCTCTTGGTGTCAGGGTGGGACCTGAGCCTTTTGAAAACAAGGGTTATGGGAACAGAAGAGGGAGATACCTGTGTCTCTGGGGCCAGTGCGTTTTGTGACAACTGGGCACACTCAGTGCCTCACATGACTGCACCCAATGTGCTTAACACACATCAACACCAGGGGACTGTTGGGAACTGGCCTGGTGTTTCTGAGCTGTGCTAGAGCTACTAACTGTAAGCTTCTGATTCTCTACCTCACCTTTCAGTGCCTGTTCCACCATCCAAACCACATCTCCCTGCTGGAAGCGAGCTCTTTGTCAGGACTTGGGGATTACAAGTGGAGCAGGCTGCTGAAGGGGGATGAATGCCAGGTCAGCAATGCACCCTGTCCTCCACCTCCACGGGGCACACAGCAGACACCCCGTACATCTCTATGCATGTGGAGGGCTGATGTGAGCCCCACACACCTTCAGGCAGGTGAATTTGGCCATTCTGACTATTTGTGTGGGCTCCAAGAGACCTCACATATGAGCAGACTCACAGGGGAGCCTGTAACAGAGTGGATGTCATTGCACATTACAAGAAGAGAATTTATTCAGTAACAGCCATGTTTGGGATAAAGAAATAATAGTGCCCAAATAGAAGATTGCTTAACAGCGTGTAGTCAGTGTCTGGGATTATACAACTCCGATCATCCAGTGGCAGACAGAAGGGAGTTGAACACAAGCGGATAAATGCTCTTATTGCAACAGAGAGTCATCTTTACCAATAATTTTCTTCACTGTGGTGGCAGGATTTCCTCGATTGAGTCAGTGTTATTCAGTGAGTTGAGGATGACAGGCCCAGGGCAGGGGTTTGAAACAGTAATTGCCGTTTGTTCTTCTGTAGTACCTTTCATCTGTGGAATTCACAACAATGCAGTAATCCTCCAACAGCTTTTGTGGGTAAGGAAATATTATGATCCCTGTTTTTCAGCTGAGGAAGCCGAGAGGGAATATGATGATGCAGAGAACCATGGGTAGAGCCAGAACTGGGACCTGGCTCCTCTGACTCGTACTCTGTAGGTTGGAGAGCCTGGACACAACAGCTGGTGAGGCCACTCCTCTGTCAGTGCCTACAGGACCTTTGTCTCTTCAGTGTTCGCTCTTCATCTGGAAAGGGGTTAGCAGAGCCCTCAAACAGGGAATCCAGGAGCCAGGATGTCTACAAGCCCCCAGAGGTGCAGCACTATGGTAATTGTTGGGAAGGCAGGAAAGAATCAAGCTGTCCAAGATCTGAAGGATCTTGTAAGTATTCATCTGCAAATATACAAGTGCCTTTTATGGGGATGTAGCAAGAAGCATTACTTGGAGGAGCTGGAGACTGGAATACAGCAGACTAGGATTTATATGTATGGGAGGAAGCAGAGCAAAGGCCTAAGCTATTGTGGGAGAGAAGAGAGGGACAAGACCACAGAATTTGAGAAGTGAAGAGAAACTGCCCATCTAATATGGCCACATATCTTTGGCCACAGTAAATACATTTCTTTGGACATTAGCTGCACCTAAATAGTTTTGTTACACAGTGAGTATCATGTAGAGACCCAGCACCTGCTGCTAACAGTGGTTTGCACAGGTAAGCAAGCTTGTGACTAGTGTGTGCTACTGAGCTGGCAGTTTAACAGAACACACCGGATTTCAGCTGGGTACAGCCCTAATGGATTCCTGTGTGTTTTCTTACTTTTCCTCCTGCCCTCTTACAAAGACTGCAGAGAACTGTTGGAACAAGTCCAGAGGAGGGCCACGAGGATGATCGGGGGGCTGGAGCACCTCCCATATGAAGATAGGCTGAGAAAGTTGGGGCCGTTCAGCCTGGAGACCTCATAGCAGCCTTCCAGTATTTGAAGGGGGCCTACAAGGATGCTGGGGATTCATCAGGGACTGCAGTGACAGGACAAGGGGTAATGGTTTCAAACTTAAACAGAGGAAGTTTAGATTGGATCTAAGGAAGAAATTCTTTACTGTTAGGGTGGTGAGGCACTGGAATGGGTTGCCCAGGGAGGTTGTGAATGCTCCATCC
>JAVHNF010083041.1:0-12630 GCA_034783455.1 Micropsitta finschii | reverse complement strand
TCAAGGCTTCTGTAAGTATCAGTATTAGTGTATTTAATCAGATTATGGATCACTTTAACCTAGAAAATTCATTGCTTTTCTCTAACCTGCAAGGATTCTCTGAAGGCTGGGGGGAGTTTGCTAAGTAAATAAACTGTCTTCATTACGCCAGAAATTAAAAGAGGCAACACAGGAGTGAAGAAGGGAGAAAAAAAATATGGGAGCCTGGCAGTTTTACTGTACTTGCTTTTAGCTGGAGCAGAAAAAGAAGTTCCTTCAGGCAACAAGAACACCTGCCTTGCAGGAAGCCAGTCACAACACGATTTACTCCAGTGCAATCCACAAAAAAAAAAAATGCTCCAAGAAGTTTCCCAGGTATAACTGAGTACCACATGCCAATCAAACTGGTGAGACCATTCACTGAACTAAGGCATTACACAGTGTGGTTCTCGAATAGCTCCCATCTCTAATTCTGCACAAAGAAACATATATGAACAGCTAGTCAAGTCACAGTACCTTGCATATACTTCAGCGTTTACATAAAGGCAGAAAGGAGACTCTCTATAAAATGCACTGAATCACAGAGTAGCCAGATTCTGAAACAGTAGGTGCTCCAAGAAGGACACAAAACAGATGGCAGATCTGGGTGACACAGCACGGCAATATAAACCATTCACTACTGAAGTGTAAAGGCAAGTGGAGATCTGAGATTTCTCTCATCCATTCATACATGGTGTTAAAGCCCTTAGAAAAAGTTGTAAGGAACAGGCAAGTAGCCCAGCCCTTTAATCCTTATTAGACTGTCACCAAGACTACAATTTTTAAGTCTTTTAAGGAAGCAGAAAATTAATTCAAAATAGTAACTTAGGTTCGACTACAAGCAGGAATTTGGGTGTTAAAGATTACCTGACGAGACAAGCAAAACACCCTGCAGCTTTCAAAGCACTGGCACATTAGAAGCATTGGCTTGATTGCTGTGTTTGAGTCTTCCAAGTAATAGGTATTTTTGGAGAGCAATGTGAGGAGTGATACAGGGACAAAAGTTTCCTTGATTTTTCTTAAACATTTACTCTCTGAACAAGCCTGGTATTACTGTTCCTCTTTCTCATCTGCAAAAACTGCTTTATTCATAAAACAGTTCTGAGCTAGTTAAAAAGTAGTATTAGCAGAGACCTGACTAATGTACTCCTTTAACAGGAATAGATGGAAAAAGTGTTCAAAGCGAGCAACCAAAAATCATTAAAATTTTGCATTAATAAAAGGTAACAGATACAAGATTTATCACCCACACAATGAAAAAAGAGAACAAAAACATCAAAAAAGAAATCACTTCTTGCAACACTCTTCAGCATAATACATAACAGAAGAAAGCATTACTGTTCCGTAAAATACTCAAAATAATTTAATCATTTCATCGGCTGCTTTGTAAATACTGTTTTAAAAATATCAGAGATCAGTTAAGCAACATATGAAAAACATGAGTTGCATTCTAGGATACTGTAGAGGTAAAACTGAGAAGAGATTAACACATGAAAATCTAAGATGTTTTTTACAGCACATTCTCAAATTTACAACTACTCTTATTAGGAAAGAAGTCCTCTCTGTAAATGTCCCTGCTCTGATGTCCTTATCAATTTTTTTAATCTATTTCTAATTTTAACTAGATCCAGCTGAAGGTTACAGCTTCCAAAGATACACAATCTCTTAAAAAAGCCAAATGGACAAGTCCAGGAGCCCTTCTAACTCCTCTCTACTTTTCCCTTAAAATATCTGCAGTATTTACTCAACTGTATTAGACACCATTAGGTGCTAAACATAGCCACTGGCCACGGCACAAAGCAGCTTCAAATCAGTGCTTATACTTTATTAGACACCAGAAAACCTAACTGCCCCAGCTTACAGATCTACTGAAGTACAGACTTTACTGGTGGCATCGCTAATTGGGGTGGGAGGGAAGTGAAGCTTAGCTGCTATAAGTGATTTTCTGTCAAGTCTACTGCCCATTAAGGGAGAGTTTCCATATGAGTGGGCTGCTTGTTAACTACAGGTCCAGAGCTGCTCCAGTATCCAGCTCAACCACGATTTCTCTGTAGTCCTGAAGTCACACAGGAACATCCCATTTGTACATAGCAATTGTGCTGAAGTCAGCTGTTCATTTACTCATACATGCTGCCGCCTGATTTCATCTCTCCGTTGCTTACACACTCCTCACAGATTTCGTGCATTATTTTTTCATGCTGTCTCACCTAATGCAGAGCGCTACCAGAGATCAGGAACAGTGGTTTAGAGTATTTCACGTTTCATTATTCTGAAAAGCTCTAAAACACATGCCAGCAAGAGCCATGTGAAAATTCCCCTGGAACACTTGCATGATAGCGATACTTTCCCAAGTCACAGCTTACATGAGTTCAAGGTAATACCCAACATTTTCCAGAGATTCATGTTTCACATTCACATGCTAGTACACTTACACTCCACATTCAGCAGCATTTCCTAGCCTTCCATAACACCTTCCCCTCACTCATAAATGTCCGGATATACACCCGTAGGACGACATAACAAATGAGAACAGAATTAAAGTTCTACCTTACGGAGCTGAGATTTCCTGATTTTATATGCCTTAACCTTCCCCTAGCTATCAGGAATGAATCTTTGGACGAACAGGTAAAAATCTGTTACTTGTCAGTAATTTCTGCAAAGTGAAGTAGTCCGGTCCTTCCATTCTTCCTGTAGTTCCATGCAAAGAGTACAGAGCAATGTACTTCACCTTGTCTTTTAACAAAGGTTTCCTACCACAAGCAGCAAAAGGTTTGCAAGCTCATGCTGCCTAGGCAGTTAAACCAATTTTAACCAAAGTAATAAAGAGTGCATAAGCTGAAGAATACACCATCATATTTTTACTAGTATTAAGACTATGAAAATATCTGCCCTTCAGACTACAGGTTCTCTGTAGCAGTGTTTGAAGAGTCTTCTCATTTTTCACCAAAAAGCTGAAATCAAAGCGTGAGACAGGTAATTTACCCAAATACCATGCCAGTAATTCAAAACATTATGTAAAGTGATACTAGTATCTAAAGAATACTTCTCCTGATTAGCAGTTTACATTTGCTGGCAATCTATCTGCATTATTATTATCACACTTTTAACGTGGGCTCCAAACGCGGTAATTCCACTTGATGAATAAACCTCAGTTCCAAGTCAGAACAAAGCTAAATTCCAGGGGGGGGCGGGGGAGGGGGAAACAAACAAACCTATCCAAATCACATTTCAATCTTCAACAGTCAATTTTGATCACAAATATATTTATGATCATAAACATCTTGTTGTTTGCTCAAATGCTATTTACTTCACAACTGCTATCTTTATCTGAATTCAGCAAGAGCGGGTCACATACTGGTAAGGCTGAAACTGCTGAAGTAGCTACTAAGAAGAAAACTACTTCAGTCGCATGCACCCCTGCAATCTCTTACAACCATTCACCAGGACAGATAAAATTTTTTTGCCCCATAAAATTAATACCCATTTGTGAAAGATTTCTTCACTTACTGTCCTGTAATAGAAGCCTAAACCCCACAGATTAAGCAAGAAACATCAGTTTCGCAGGGAGAAAGAAAAGCCACCCATGTGCAAGAGTGGACCAAGGAAACTAAACAATACAGGACTGCATTCATAAAATCACAGAAGGGTTTGGGTTGGAAAGGACCTTAAAGCTCATCTAGTTCCAAGCCCCCTGCCACAGGCAGGGACATCTTCCACTAGACCAGGTTGCTCCAAGTCCCATCCAACCTGGCCTTGAACACTGCGATGGATGGGGCAGCCACAGCTTCTCTGGGCAAAACAGTATTAGAACAGTAATTTTATAGTTTTAAAGAACCTGATCAAGGAAGTGTCATTGTCATCAGTAAATGCCCTTTAGAGACAACCCAGTTTAAGTAGCAAAACCCAACAATTCCTGAAACAACTCACCAACTCACCTCATGTTGCTGATAATCAACTTACGGACCTGGCCACCAATTCTTCATAAAGTCCATGCAAGAAATGAAACTGGAACATTTGTTACCATTGCTTTCAAAAGAATGCCTTTTTCCAGTTTTCAATTAAAACCACTTTTCTAAACTAACACCTAAAATTCCATTCATTCTTTCAGGGATGAGTAACAGATGTCTGGCAAACCTTTCTTCAAGCAATCTTTCTTCAATCAAAAACAAACAAACAAACAAATAAACCACACAAAAAACCACAAAGAGCTGAAAAAGGCTTTTTGTCAGTGCTACCTGGTTAAATCCCAATGACATGCAAACAGGAATGGAGAAATGAAATCCAGTTTACAACACATCACGGCTGATGGAACCAGTCTGGCTTTCAGAAGTGGATAGAAAACTTGTTACCCATCTTCCTCACTGTAAAAGCAAGGGACCACGAACACCCCAGAACCTATGCTTTTTGTTCTCATTTCTCATTTATAAAAATCAACATTGTTTTCTGGTTTACAAAAGGGACACAGTTTTTGATACATCTCCTTCCCTTAAACTGTTCTAAACTGACAAAGCATCTCTCGTGACAAATTTAGCTCTGCCGGAAGAACAACTCTAGCAAGATTTTCCCCCAGATTCCCTGATCAGATACCTCCTCATTCTCAAGGCATCCCATAACAGAGAAGGAGTTGCAACATAAGCCACAGAGGGTGGACAGAAGGTGGAAAGAAGAAAGCAAGTCTTTCAGGTTAAACAAGATAGCTCTTCTGGGACAGGAAAAAGGGAGCTGTCAACAGCCAGGATTTCGCTGCCTGGCTATGAAACAATTAGGAGGAGCTGGCATCTGGTCAAGAAGATGTAAAGGATTACATGGAGTAAGTTAGGTAGCTCAAATGCTCAAGGAATCTTAAAAGAAATAGAAAGAGGAAAAATAGTAATGCTGTCTGTTTTATGAAATTCTGTTAGTACTGGGGATTAAAAACCTCTAATATCACTGTGTCTCCTGGCATTCTGGAGTCAGTCAGAAAAGTCACTCAATAATCATACAATTATGTTAAGTACAATATAAACAAGAAGAAAATGGTTTCAGATATCTTTATTTTTTAACAACACAAAGGCAGGAGTTATTGCTCTAAAGATGTATCAAGAACCCAGGATTCCAGCTGCAGAACTAAGAGCATGATAGTAACACACTAACACAATGGTAATAAACAAGAAGTATCAAAATACTGACTGTAGAACAACAACAAACAGGCTTTTTGGCTTGTTTAGGGTTCTTTTCCTTATTGTGATGTGGGGGTTAAAGTCATCTTAGCAACTGAGACAATAACATTAGAAACAGTTCTCAGTGCTCCTATTAAGTATTTGATGGTCTTAAATTACCTTATTCTACAGAACAAAACGATCAACAACTATGGCTGAGGCAAGTACACCTTTTAAGGAAGGCAAAAAAAGATACCAGGCTTTAAATGGGTGAGAAGTTAGAAAAACAGGCATTTTCAACTAAAAGCACTGCTGGCACAGATCTCTCCCACAGACAGCAGTATTTATTTCCAAGACTCGCATATCTCCAGCTTCTAACTTCTAGATTACTCATGTTCAGCACACAATCCATGTCTGTACCTGTAACAGCTACTCAGTTTTAAGGTCATCACATACATATTTCCACATATTAAAAAAAAAAAAAAAGTACCGAATTTGATACATTGAAGTGATTTCTCTTTAAACTTCAAAGTTCACAAGTGTTACTGTGGTTGCATAGTTTAACACATACATCTGACTACCAGTTTTCTAAAAATACCAGGTTATAAATTTAGCATTTTACTCGATAACCACGGAAGCATCAAGACAAAGAAGTTGGATATTCACAGGGAATAAAAATAGGGTATTAAAAAGCCATCCAACAGAGCCCAAATTTTTAAAAGTCCAATGAAAATGGCTCACTACATAAGTATGTACTTAAACGGCACCATCTGAACAATTATTTTTAGAATGTACTAAGACTGCAATGCATTCCAGCACAGTAAGAAGTCACAACTGCCATGAAGCAGTAGCCTTAGGGCTATGTTAAGACTGCTCGACAATAGGCTAGTGCATTTAATGAAAGATCTAGGCATTAGTTAAAAAACAACGTTTTGTGGTAACTGATTTAGGAAATTAATTGGATTCAAGCACAAGCATTTGACTAGTTTACTCCAACTGCCAGAAGCAGAAAACAGGAAAACAAAAGTGCTCTTTACCTACTACCAGTGGGTGCGGTTCACCCTCCTGCCACCTCTTCTCACACTCAGCTTCAGAACAAAGCTTTCCCCTTTCCTAATCTGGACATTAAAAGTCAGTCCTATTCTTCAAAACTAATTTCCTATGGCAAAAGGCACAAAAAGTACACAGGAATGCGTGTGTGTGTTGCTCACTACTGCCAAACATAAGGTTTTTATTTGAGATCTTGCAAGACCGTTTGAGTACAGAATCCCTTAGAGGGGGAAAACAAAAAGCTTTCTGCTTTCTAACAAGTAACTTTTCACTCTTGAAGCAAAATCTAAGTTTTTTCCACTTTCACAGCTCTCGACACTTTCAACATACTTTCTCTTGACACAAACCCACAGGAAACCTTAGAAGATGCAGTACTTCCCATATTGCCCATTATGCCATTTTTGGTTCACTTGTTTTTAAGTAAACTTGGAGAGTTTGAGGCCTAATTAAATACCATTTTCACAAGAAGATTTTTATTTTTTCTAATAATTTAAATTGACTATAAGTAGAAAAAGCTTTACAGATTTAACACTGAACCACATCAGAACCCTGTTTCACAGATTCATAGGGCATCTCCTATGTAGGAGACAGCATGCTCTGACCGCATTAGACCTGTACACTCTTAAACTTGGAGTTATTGACTGGATCTTCACATAGGAAGATGCCAGGTTTAGGTTTTATAAGACATCTTTATGACATGGTAACAGAAGGACCGTGGAAGGCCAAACAGATCTCCTAAGGAATGATGCATTAGAAGTAATTTTCTGCCTAGGCCTCCATTTCTAGGGCGGCTCTGTGTGATGGAAAAAGGAGTCATTTCTTTCCCAATCCCATTTTTGTCAGAAGATCCTGCTTAAGGAAGGCCAAGATCCAAACCCAGTCATCTTCCAGCAACATAAATGGCTCTCAAAATCTTCTGCTGAAGGCTTGTGATGCAGTATAAAGGTTAGAAGATGTCCTGAAGCAATTTGGAGGGAATGAAGAGGGAGAGAAGAGTCACAAGATGCACCAAAGTAATAATGCATGTAACACAGTTCCAAATGACTTCAATTCAGCATGAAAGAGGAACTGGCAAAATCCCGTTAGAATCTCACTGCCAGTTTTCAAGTGATTCCTTTTGCTAAAAATCAAAAGGAAATTTAGAATAAACTTCCTGTGCCAGCAATGACATAGCTGGAGAAAGAAAGCTCTGACTTCAGGCTACCGATGTTTGCAAGGAAGAGGCTGTTGCTCTGCACAGCAATGAGGCAAGAAAGGCAGAATTTACCTGAGCTGATTCTACTGATTCCCCTTCTCTGGGCCAGAGGGATTGCTGATCATGTGGGTTAGCAGCACATCCCCTTTAATCAGGGTGTTTCAGTCTATTCATATGGACAAAGAAACAGGACTTTACCCACCAGCCACAGGCTCCGCTGAAGCAAGAATGTATTTACATGTTTAGAACTGGGGAACTTTTTCAGTGCTGGGAATCAAGTTGGATTTCAAACTCATTTGGCAGCCTCCACCTTTTTGCCCATTCAAACTTAGCACTGGTGTGAAGAGACAGGGAGGAGATGAAACCTGTGTGGCTAAGGGCCATGTACGATCACTGGCCTTACCTTGGCCCCAGCCACCATTTTCTGCTCTTGACTTTGTTTCCTGTCTAGAAAAGGGCCAGACAAAGAATGTCATTAGTCCTTCAAAGAACTGAAGTACAAATATGACCCACAGACAGGAAGCTTACACAGAGGCATAAAAAACATTCTTTCCATGTGCTCAGGATGTTTTTCTCCTCTCTCTCCCCCACATTTTCTCATTAAACTGCTCATACTCTTTCCCTCTCTTAGCTTAGAGAAGTGGAAGACAACATAAACAGGAAAAAAAAAGCATAGAGAAACAGCATAAAGTCCATCCTTCACACCTGAGTGGATGTCGGTTCAAAGGGGCCCTACCTACCTGCAACCCTGTTGTTTGCTTCAAGAACTCTGTTTGCCCAAGGAAAAAGAGACGAGCAAATCCTGGAAGCAGATCCTTCCCCAAAGGAAGTTTCTTTCTGAGTCTGCAACCTGGAGCTTTTGCTTGAGACTCAGTCCTCTGAGCGGATTCTTTCTTCAAACTCTCACACTGGTTCTTTACTTTTGTGGGCAGCTGGAAAAAGAATGAAGCCGTAGGCTGAGGCAGGGACTCCATACTTCCAGGATAGGGAGGCAGAAAGACTGGAGGGGAAGGAAAAGTGCTAGTTGGTAACTTCTTGAATAGTGATCTGCATTCCCTCATTTCCTGCCACACAGAGACACACACACAGTCACTGCAATAGGGGAGGATGACAAGAGATGAGTACTAGACATGCAGTTTTTTCATGCTCTGATGCCAAAGAAATAAAAAACAAAGCATTGAGCTGTGAACTTTCAAGACTTTTAAGACATCTACCAATAAATGAGAGTAACTGTAAGATTTTCTGTTTTGTCCAGAAAGTTCTCTGTTTGTTACAAGTAGATGTAGGTGGGGGGGAATTAAGTGCTCATTTCTTAAAAAAAAAAAAAAAAAAAAAAAAAAAAGGAGAAAAAAAAATTCAGATCTCTCCTTTGTTCACTTTCTCTCAAGTGAATTAAAAATGCATCTATTGGAATGCAGTGAACATCTCCCCATAATCTCCTTAAGAAGAAATGATCATACTTACCTGAATGTTTCCCTTACCAGTGACTTGCTAATCCCACCCCCAACTCTTCTGTAAAGGCCTTACTCCAATTTCAGGTCTTCTACTCTAGTTGAAAAACCAGACTGATTAAACACCAACAGCAGTTTAATGCTCTTGTGACAACCTCTCATCTAACCTAGGCACATTATCGTTGCTGTGGAAGCGAAGAACCTACCCAAGTTCCTGGATCAAGTTTCTGGAATATTCCTCGTTCTCCTAGATGATCCTAGGAGTTAATTGTCATTACTTGAACAATGAAAATATAATGCCCAGGAGCTGAAATTTTCTTCACAGATCCTGAAAGCTGATAGATTCGTGTGAAATTTTATCAGTAGCATAGAGCCAACATGCAACAAAAAGGAACAAGTCACTGAACCCAAAACACAATTATATGCATAGCCTCTCATGTATGTGTTTACTTATTATTATTACCCATTACAATACCTTATGCACAACAGCAGCAGTGGCTAGTGTATGCATGTAGGGTAGCTGCTGAGCTGTGTCATATGAGGCACTATCATTTTGCCTTCACTGCTCTGAAGACACCAGTTAGAATATGATCCAATAGTTAACCAAGAAGGTATGCTCCTCATTATGCAATTTCACTCAATTCATTTGGGGGCAATTTTGATCGGGTTTCTTCATCCCTCTCCTTTAAAGCACACACCTAAACAAAATAGTCTTACAGTTAGGTATCTTGCATGTCCTTTAATTATCAGCTTTTCCTTCCTCAGAAACAACTTTCCATCATTATGGTTCAAATAATAAAAGGAGACATTTGGGGGGAAAAAAGCTAGATCGTCATTAAAACAACAGCAATAGTAGTTTTCTTCAAACACATTTTTAATTTCTGCTGTTAGCGTGGTAGGCAGGAAAACGCCCTTTTTTTTTTTTTTTCCAAACAGTAGACAGATAAAGCCTTCAAGGGCAGAACCTGATATCCTACAGTAATTAAAACAGAAAAATCAGCAAGTTTCTTCCAAAGAAACTGCTTGGGCATGAAGAAATATACACTGCTTCTTGGCTCCTCTGGGGACATTGCATGTGGTGACAGTGCCGCAATCTAAGGTAAGAAGTTTTGCTCTAAATAGCAAGATTATTTTATAGAAATAAGATTATTTGCCCTAATGGAATTCCATGACTTTTCAACAACATGAGACCTTTCAATTTGAGAAAACACTGCCTTTCTGATTCAGATTAGCTTTCAATGGTTAAAGAAAGGTCAAAGAGTCATCAGGTTCAGTCTCTTCACCCCACATGCATGTTTTTGTGAAGGAAGGTCTTCCTGTTTGGAGAGAATTAACTGACCAACACACATTTAAATATACTTGGCCAACAGATGTCTCCAGCATGATGTTTTATATTCCCTTTTTCTAGCAATGTAGAGGATAAATGATAAAAAGAAGAGAAAATACAATAAACAGAACATGTTCAATGTCAATTTCTACTTCTCTGTACTTGCTGGCTAAGGAACTATCATAAAATGAGAGTATAATTAAACGCACATTTCTTCTTAACATTCCCATGTGAATGGAAGATTCTTTTTACCAGACAACTTGGAATATCTTGAATCTCACGAACTAACATTTGTTACTTACAATTCATAACTACGATGCCACGTACAGCATTACAGGCTTCAGTTCAGGTGATATGTTGAAGCCTACAAACACTGCTAACACTTCCAGTTAATGTTCTTTTCCAGCTCAAAGCAACAGAAGGTATCAGAGCAAATCAACTCAGATGAAGCAGCATGATCCAGGACCATGATCTGTGATATCAAAGGCTGCCTTTGAGAAATCTTTTACAAGGCAAAGATCCTATTCACTGGAAACAGTCTCCAGATCACCTACTGAAGTTTTGGGGGTGTAGACAAGGTTATTTGGTCTTATTCCTTTCATGTAGCAGTTCAGTAGAAGAGACAAAGATCCAATGTCAAATTGTAAGGGAATAAAAAAAATCATAATGGCTTTGTCTATTGGCGTTTTCCTCATGGAAATAGCTGAACAACAAAACAGTTTCTGGAAGATCAATCTGAAACATCCTGTTAGGAATAACGTGGTTTTAAATTCCTTCCTTTACGTCAAGGTCATAGAATCCCTTTATTTCAAGAAAGACAGAACCCTTTACTTCTAACTTTTATCCTTTCACACATCTTTCTTCCCTTAAAAAGACTTGCTTTGAATTCTGAAGAAAGAGGTTGGTAATTTTTGTGTTCTAGCTATCGAAAATACTAGCCTGATTCCTTACATCCTTACATATGTATTTCAGGCTGAAACAGCTACATCTTTCTGCATTTTGAGATGAGTAATGCTAATAAATACTCCTTTACCTTTCTTTTAAATCTTTAGAAAAGCAAAGAGGTATAGAATAGACCTTCTAAAGTACCCAAATCCCTCTTACAGCAGAAGCTTTTTGGTGCCTCACATCAATCAGCAGAAATGATTCACTCTACTGAGACAGCATGTTGGGCCAGCTTAAGGAGCTGAATATACAACAGCTTCTCAGTCACTGAATTGTAGAGTTTGCCGATTTACCTCAAGTGCAATTTGATGAGATTCAAGATGAGATTCTTCTAGTTAGAGCAGGTAGAGATTATGGCTGTGATGACACAAGAACAATGTATGCTGACGATCTTCAGCTATAGATGAAGTCAGGAAAAGCACTGGTAGGTCTATTTGTGAACACACAGAAGACAGTAACAAATCCTATAATTGATATTCTCATCTCCTTTGGGCAAATAAAGGAATCTCTGCAATGTATTTTCACAGTGAGCCAAGTGTTGGGAGGAAAACTCCCTATAGTGCTTTCTTCTGGCTTCCTTTTCTGTATAGCAGGTTTCACAACCCCTAAGTCAAAAGCCAGTGAGAATAGTGATCCCTGTGTTCTTCTGTATCAGTAAGCAGAAGCTCAATAGCCAGTAAAGTTTAAAAAACTGTAAATTCTACATAATACCATCAGCAAAATAAGTAAAAAACTGAATCTATGTAATTGGTAAGCCGTACAGAATATAAGCAACAATACTTCTTTTATTTCCAACACTGCAGCTCCAACAGCTACAGGACCCAAGTGAAAAAACGTGGAAACAAAACGCAATCTGCCACAGCAAATTCAAGTTACCTGCAGCTAGATCAACTGTTTCTCAATCCAAGGTGAAAATTTAAAGCATCATGCAGTTATTTTAAAGTGCAACTAGCAATATGGAATACTTGCAGCTCCTAAAGTAAAACTGGTCCTAGGTTAAATAGTTGTTACCCTCCTGCCAGTAGTCATACCTCTAGAAACATGTGCAGGCTGCAAACCCACAGCAGGATCTATGCATCAGCATCCAGTTGAACTGTTATTCAAAATAAATATCACAAGAACAACAAATTTTAGTAAAGTACCTTTTCCTGCAAACTAGCACCAACATGACAGGCATATTACAATATCAACAGGAGCAATGTAAGGCTGACTTTAAATTCCACACTACCAACACTGTAAAAAAAATATTAGTTTCCCAAAACTTTCTGGGTTTTGGATTTTTGGGGTTTTTTGTGTTGTGTTTCTTTTTTTTTTTTTTTTTTGGAGGGGGGATTGGTGGGGAGCAGGGAGAAGGGGGAGTGAAAGGGCAGAGAGGACTTGATAGGATAGCAGGGAAGAAGTCATTGAGCATTCATTTCATATTAGGAAAAAATTCTTCCCTGTGAGGGTGGTGAGGCACTGGCACAGGTTGCCCAGAGAAGCTGTGGCTGCCCCATCCCTGGCAGT
>JAVHNF010083033.1:0-10550 GCA_034783455.1 Micropsitta finschii | reverse complement strand
AAAACATCATTTTGCTGCAATACAAAATTTTGTAATCACATCTTGGGCACTGTGTGCAGTTTGATCCTCACATCACCTGGCACGAGGTATGTTAATCAGTCCAACCAGAGCTTTCTCACAAAGAAAGATAAAGTGGTGGCTGGGTGCCTTTTCCTGCCAATATCAATAGAATTTCTGAAGTGAGCAATAAATACAGTTTTTTACCAGTAACAAACCAGTACTCATGGGCATAATGCATCATGTTGTTGGTTTTTCTTCTGAGTAGCAGCGTGTCCTCAGAATCAGGGTCGCAGTATGTATAGGGCATTTGGGGAACACAAGTTATCATGCAGTATTTCAGTCACTAATTCACATTCCGATCTAGTTCTTTCTTGCGTGACACTGTCACATCATCATGGGGCCAAATCCCGAATGCCACAGACTGGTTCAGAAGGGAAAGGGAATTTTTTTTGTCCTTTTTTCTTCTTCTAAGACCCAAAGTCATCAAAGTACTTGGAAACTTCATTGCAGTTCATTTACCGCTACCCTGCAAAAGAATCTGCCTCTGCTTTTATGTCTGACTGAGTACTGGAGGATTTTGATCTTCCTTTTTTACTGTCTCTTCTCTAGCTATTTTGGCAGCTTTGACCTATTAAAGAAATTAGCGCAGGGATAATGGTTTCCTAAAAAAATTGTGTTATTTTTTATTGTTTCTAGCAGCTGTGAATAGTTACAATTTTGGGGAGGTTTTTATTTGCTGCGCCCAGCATTTGGGAAGCACTGTAACCACTAGCAGCATTTAAAGATATCTCAGGCACTCCGAATCTCTGGTGCCCATGGGATGAGGACCAAAATTGCGTTTCTGACAGCTGATGAGGTCTTTTTGCTAATCTGGCAGCAAGTGAGAGTAATCCTGAAAGGACTGCCTTTGTGTCCTACTGATAATTGGTGTAAGTACCCAAGTGAACAATGTGGTCTCTGTAATTTAAATCAGAAGAAAATGGTAGCTTTTCCAAAATTATAAAAGAAGTAGGAAATCCTCTATCGCAAAATGGCACTAGCACCAGAGATCTTTATCTTAAGAAAAAGCTGTTTCTAACAGCTGAGATGACTGGGCTTAGGTGGCAGGGCTAAGGAGTGCTGACAGGGACAAGCAGAAGGAAGAAGGATTGTGACCATCACATTTCTTTACTACCTATGGAACAGGGCTGGGAAAAGCACGGCAATGGCAAGCACTGGGTTTCATGTAACAGTGGTTATTTGTGCCTTTGATCATTTTGGGTTTTCTCTGCTTGAATGCGCAGTCTCTGTTGCTAGGATCCTAGCATTTTCATTCACCCTGTTTGATTCAAGAACAAAGTGAAGGGAAGCTGCTTGAGTCTTTGGTTTGCTGGAGGAACATGGTCTTGAAATTGTGTTTGAATGACTGAGCTGTGACTTGATGATACTTCCTGCTTCTGTGCTGATTCTCACATAATGCAGGTTTAGCACTGGCAGAAGAAATGATTGCTTTCAGCCTGCTGACCTCTGCTCTGGCTGTGATTGTCCCTAGTCTAGTCTGAGATGTTTGGGCTGATACTTAAAGTGTTGGGTATATTTGGGAATGATGAGATGTGGTTTTAGTAAATGTTTCACGGAAAAAGCCAAGATTTCTAAGGTATTGCCTCCCTTCTAGCAGTGCAGAATATTTGGATCAGTCTTTTCTGTGTACAAAATCAAGATATAATCAAATTTGTACCTACTGATGGCAAAGGTATTGCAAACTAAGGGCACGGCTTTGAGTGATGCATAGTCAGTCTGAACAATTACAGCTTTCAGATTTGCCTTTGTGCAAATAAAAACCTAAAGATGAGGAAAAAGCTCTCTACTTCGCTTCCAAAGACCAAACAATAACGTACAGGAGGACTCCTCTAAGTAACCTCTGTCTGGCCTTGAATGGATGCACCCACTGACAGGCATTTGAGTTCATGGAGGAGATAAGGCACGTTTTGTTACACCACAGCTCACTGGATAAGCTCAGGGAGGCTCAGGCTCAGCAGTCAACCAAAGAGCTGTGTTAGGGAAGTGTGTAGCAATGCAAGACATTCGTTTTGTTTTCACTCACACCCCCATGGGATAGTCTGAACTTTAAACAGTTGTTACAGGGGGCACAAACAAGTGTCATTTCAGTGACAGAGTCACTTCTTGTGCTCTTGAGTATCAGCTACCGCCTGGTGTGAGACGGGATCAAAGACCTCTGAAAACAACTAAATTATTTAAACTGAGTCTTACAGTGTAGGATGCTGACTAAAATGGTTATACAGAGTAGTTCCTTATTGTACCATCCTTAGCTAAAGCTGCTGTGCATTGCCATCTGTGTCATTAGTATTATATAATGATCTTTTATTATTATACTCTCAGCACTGTATATCAAGAGATAACATTAATAACATCAGAGAAAGTCAACATGTATAACCCCAGATGCTTTCAAATAATCAGTACAGCATCATACTCACTAGCAGGTTTAAAGCAAGGGGGAAAGTACTTGGAAACAGAAGTCTCTGAAATACTGTGTGACCAAAAAATAGGAATTGTCTGGGATAATTTCCATATGCTTAACATAAAAAAATAGCGTGAGGGATTTGGATGAGATGCTAAGGGATGCATGATCTTCTTACTCTGAATAGTTATATCTTTGCATTACACAACTGAGAAGCTGCAACAGATAGTTGTGAATGAATGTAAGGGAAAGACAGTCACAATTACTTGCCTGATTTAGCAGCTGTGCTTTTTGAAGAGGAATATTCAAGAGTTGATGGGTATGTCACACCTTTTCTTGGCTTGCCCTCTTAAAAAAAAACCCAAACAACCAACGATTAGAGAGCATCAAAAAATAGTCTAAGTTTTCTTGCAATAAAATTCTCATCTAACATATATGCTCAGGATCAGCCCCCCCCTTCTTTACTGCTCAACTTATTTTTCTTTCTGATGGCAGAATCTCGAAACCACGTCACTAAACGTGCCAGTGCCTAAATCCAGCATCATAAAATAAAAAGGTCAGAAAGCACGAAAACACGGTCCTGAGAAGGATTTGAAGAGGTCAGTCAGTTTATTCCTTTGCTCTCAAATGGTGTTAAGCATAAGGGGGCCATTCCTGAAGGGCATCTGTGTAACCTGTACTTAAGCCCATGGCTTCCCTAGGCAACCTTTTCCAGAGCCCAACCATACAATTGACTTTAGAAAGCATGTTTGATGTGGGATTCATTTCATCACGCACACAGCATTCTTCTCTGACTTGACTTTTGCAAGATGCCATTTCTGGCAATAGTCTTTAGCAGTAATAACAGTAAGAGAAGGCTGTGTTTGTGTGTGGGAACATATGGCACCTATATTTATATCTAAAATGAGGGTGCTGCCTTAAAACAATGAGGCACGTTTCCCAGTTAAGCTCTAAACCACAAATCTTTTCAGTGCTGCAGCAGATGCCATCTCTATTGGTACATGTAGACATGCAATTTCATCTTTTGGGGCAGTTTTTATATTCCCACATATGACTGATGAAAAGTGTGGCAGTATAGGGAAGACAGCCCTGGACTCTAGGAATTGGTGGATGTAGGATTTCCAGACTGTGGTGATTGTATCTACAAGATGCTGTGCTGTGTCATGCATGTGGACCACCATAGATGAGACCTACCTCCACCTCCTGCAAAACCTGAGTTGTGACAGTAATGCTAGGTTTGCTTTCCTTTATTCCCTTGGTTACTTGGTGGATTCTTTGGGAAGATGTATATAGCAGAGGCAATGATGTAAAGAGCTGTTCCATTTCTCATTTACAGTGGTATAAAATGAGAGCAGCTCCACTGAAGTCAACATAGATTCACCAAAGACCAGAGCAGGCCAGTTAGCATGGAAGGACAAGGTAGAAAGAGCTTCCTTCTTGCCATTAGGCCTCTCTCAGAAGCTGGCTTAAGTGACGGGCAGCAGGTTTTCACTTCCACTTTTCCTGGAGCTAAAACTGGAATCAGGAGCCAAGCAGGACTAGGGAGCTCTTCTGCCAGTTTGGTAGAAACATGGAAAAAGTATAGGATTGCGGATGATTTCTAAATGCATTTCTTTATCCCTACAGTGAATGTTAGATGAACAGTGCAAATCAAGCACCTGGAGCTAGGATGTCTGAAGTCTGTCTGCCAAAATGAGCACTCGGCATGTACCTGTCACTTGTTAAACCATGAGGAAAACACTGAGATAGGAAAAATCCTATATATCACCTAGCCAACAGTGCACTCGGAGCAATCTTAAAATTAAGCACGTGCACATCTTCTGCTAAGTTTGAAAGTAATGGGGAAACAGTCTCTGTACTCGTGATACCTAGAAGAATGCTCCAAGGCTGTTAAGTAAAAGGTAATTTCTTCTCCTTTAAGTATATTATAAAAGCAAGACATGGCTTGCAACTGATTTTTGTGTGTTAGCTACAGAGGCATTTGTCTCAGAAACATGTATTACTTCAAAAGTACACAGGTACACAGAAATGAACTGCACTGAGCACCATGTAACACTAATTGAATGGACCCCGGGGATTCCGGTCTCAAGCAGGGTAAAAGCACAGTCTAGATGCTGAGTTGCTCAGTGCGGTCAAGATTTGGATGGAGAAGTTGCTTTCAAATGATACAGGCATGTAATATAAAAAAGTACTTACGGAGTTTAAATGATGCCAGACTAAACTCAAAAGAGGTTTTCAAAATAGTAATTTTGGACTTCAGTGACTAGAACTAAATTGCACTTCAGATTACTACATTAAGCAATTCCATAAAGTCCACCATAAAGTCACACCAGGGAGAAATACAGCCCTAAATGACATAATTTCTACCTTTTTTCTGGAACCAAAATACTACTGCACCATCACTTTCAAGACCATTCTAAAGCTGTGTAACACCACTCCTTGTAACACTTTTGAGCAGAAAGGTCAATATTTAAGAAACTTGATTCATATTAGCTTAATATTAAGCAATTGGATTATTCATGTATTTTTATAGATAAATATGTGACAGCTCATCTGAGAAGGTATGTTTTAAAGTGTGAAGCCTATTTACATAGTAGATTCTGTGCAAAAGGCAACCTCTGCAGTTCTGCCTTTAAAAAATACTTATGGCAGAGATGTTAATTTCCAAGTAAAACAATTTTGATTCTTAAAGCAGGTAACATTTTTTTCAAATTCAGGTTGAAGCAGGCAGCCAGCTTGAACATATCATTAAACTTCAAATTCCCCTCTAAATGACAGCCAAAGCATCCAGAAAGCTCAATATATTTTCTCTAAGGCTAGCTGATGTAGAAAGATTTTCATGAGACGTTTTCTCTTCTATCATCAGTTCAAAGATGCAAACAGTGACTGATTAAGCCTGCACTCCTTTCAGATTGATATAACTGACTAAAAAAAGAAATAATCTCACAGCTGGAATTCTTCCTGAAAACTAAAATAGATGACAAAGTAAGACCACTCCTCTACAGACACTTAATGAAGACAGGCTGCAAGGGGTTTTCTATACCAGAGATTACTTTACACCCCAGGATGAAACAAAACCAGCATATTTCTGCAGCGGAAGATTGCAATCACAGCAGAGTAAAGAAAATAACAAAAACATATTACTTGTTAAATCACTTACACTGGTTTTCCTTTGGATTCACAAGTCAAAATTATAGATTGTCCTTCTTCAGGCCATGAATTGGAAGAAATGATTTTAACTAAAGGTGTATCTAGGAAAAAAAAAAAATAGACATCTTGTTGATATACACACACACAAAAAGATTTATTATCTAAGAGTACATTCTTCTCTACTTGCAAAATACTATACCATCGATTTAATTTACACTTGGAGATGCTATTATTTGGAGCCTTGTGCAATTTCCATTGTCTTCAGGAAGGCAATAAAAATGACCAATGGAACTAAACCAGTAACGTTTTATATCCCAAGGAAACATGGATAGAAAGCAAATGTATACTCAGAGGAAATAACTTTTTTCTTTCTGTATTTGATGCAAATACTCAATACAACTATTCCTAAGTCTGATATCTAACAACAAAATAAAAACATTGAGGATGAACAAGTACTCTGCACAATTGTTTCTTTGTCTATTTGTAAGTTGATATGGTGGAATGATGCTATTACAGGAACGAATGCAATAGTATACATTTAAGTAAGAACAGTTTTATTGTTGCTGAAACTTGAAGCTAATAATAAGAAAGCTACAACGGGCTTTCAGGTAAAATACCTCGTTACAGGCATTTTACAGGGTATTATTTCTAAGACGCAATCATGCTGCCCCTAAACCAGAAAAAATTTACAAAGAGAATGTTTTACATATCTGCAAAAAGCACTACAGAAAAGTCTGTAATCTGTCCTAAAAATTATTCCTATACATTGGAATTAACTTTATAGGTTTAAATGTAAAAAGATTCACAATAACTACTGTGAATTCATGCAGAATGAAACATTTGCAGTAGATCTTTAACTTGTAAAAAATTCTCCTAATCAAAATATTTTATATGACTTAGAGGCACCTCTTATAAGGAAAAAGACAACCATAAAGAAACATCCCTATACAGAACTCATTTTTCTTTAGGAAAAGGAAGAAAGAGTAACAATAAGGAAGATTTTCAGACTCAGTAAGGAAACATAAATTCTCATTTCCTCCACAGTTTCCTAATACAAAACACAGTCTTCATATATGGCAGGAGAAATACTTTAACCTGCAAATCTAGACTATCAAAGTTTTGTCTCATCCAATTTGCAGGTCCTAGGCTCATTAGCAGAGAGGCAGCAGTGACACCACGGATACCCTACTATCAAGCAAATGAGAAATAGCATGACAACGTTACCCTACAAAATCAAATGAAAAAAGCCATTTGCTGTAACAATATAAGTTCTTATTGTGGTGCAAATAGTCCTGTTGAACACTAAACAACATATAAGCAATTAAAAATGCTGGAAGACTTTTTCTCACTTTGACTTTTACTTTTGGCATATCATAATGTGTCAGCAGGGCAGAAGACAAGAAAAGGGGAAGGCTTAGCACAGACATGCCATAATTCTACTGAAAGCACGGTCAACATCATTTTGCTTTCAGTAATGCTGCACTAACCTTACACCAGTAGCAAATCTGTTCCACAAGTTCATATTTTTAAGGACCCTGCAAACCATTATGCAGGTGACTAATCCTCTGGAGGTCGTGCTGGCATTTGCTTCATTTTTAGTACATGCTTAAGGCACTGACCTCAAGTGCCTCAATAAATCAGGGCACCAAGTACTTCTGTGATTTCAGTGGTGCTGCTGAAGATTAATGAATTACTCTCTTGACTATACACTGAACCAAAGGAACAAATCAGTGTCAGATAAGAATACGAAGAATTTAACCAAGGGAGGGAGACAACTAATGCAATGAGATCGAGAGGTTTCTAGAGAAATATTAAAAAAGAGCAAAACTTTGATGGAAGTAGTCATGATAGCCACAAGTGAGGAAAGAAATTAAAGGCCCATCTTGCTAGCATTACTGGCTTTAAATTTTGAAGAAATTATCAGTGTTTTATACATTACTGTAAATGACCCATAAAGTAGAAGAGTGGACTTCATACAATGAAGCTTTCATTTGCATGGATCAGTGCAGTGCTGTTTTCCCAGCTTGAAGTTCCCATTCCTACTTTTTTTAATGCCCCAGCCAGTTCTTTGTTTTCCATGCACTCCTAAATAGAGCTTACAAACACAGAATAAGAGAGGTCTTGTATTTACGTTTAGCTTTCTAAAGCACAATAGTGTAGGAAGTATGTTTTCACTACTAATTGACTTGTACAGTAACTACTTGTTTCTTTAAAACAGGAAATACAGGGTTTAATTCAATACACAGCTTTTACGGAAGCTTACAATGGACAATTTTTGTATTTCATTAACAGTCCTTTTTCAAAGACTAGCTGGGGTTTTTCATTCCCAGTAGTATTGTTTCTACTTCACTTTCAAGCTATGCTTGATTTCTCTTCAGAATTAAAGTGTACACTTAGAAGGGGGAAACTTTTACGACAAACTTGTCCTCCATTTCACATTCACATCAGCATTTAAATGAGAAGAAATCTTCAGAATAATTGCATCAAAACTAACCTAAATATGCTATTTTAACAAAGATAATAACCCCCTGCTGACTGATATTTTTTTCCAGAACATAAAATGCTCTTACAAAATACTACCTCCTGCTAGGACTGTTCATTTTAGAAGAATTTGACATGTACAAACGTACCCAATGAATACTGTGAGCTTTAACCTGTCACACTCAGAAGTATTATCATAACAACTTGAACATCACATAATATCCAACAGACACCACCACCACTAGAAAACAAAGTCTAAAGAAAGAAAAATACATCAAGTCCAACAATGTAATAAGAGAGGTTGATTTATTTTCATCTTATTACAAACTATGTCAAAAAAATACCTACTTTTACAATCAAAACAAACAAAAGGAGTAGGATCAAGGATTTTATTCAGGGTCAGAGCTTCTGTTGCTCTTCCTCCGAAGTTGGTAGAAGTCTACCAATTCACATCAGTCAAACTTACCAGAACTTTAAGAATTTGCACCTTTTTTAGGTTTGGCCCATGGTGATAAAACATTACAGATTAGTAATTCAAGCAGAATTCTTATGAACAAAAGATTGGTGACTGAATTGTCTTTATGATGCCTACAAATATGCCCTTATCATGAGCTTCAATGACATTATGAAGATAAATATTCCAAAAAGAATAAGCATTGGGAAAATCCAATTAAAAACCAAAAAAACCCCAAACAAACCAACCAACCAACCAACCACAACAACAACAGCGACAACAACAAAGCCACAACAAAAAAACCACAACAAAACACAGTGGTTTATGTGAATGTAGGTAATATAGCAAACCTTCACAGTAAAACATACTGGTTTCAGTACCCAGTGGCTTATTTATTCCTATGCATCTCCAACATGAGAGCTTGGCCCTCCAGTCTTTAGCGTGAGCAATGAGTACTTAAAAGATGCAATTAATTGCTAGTGCCAACCTGAACTGAGACTCAGACATGCCTTTAGAGACATAGGAAGACATAGTCTATCCTCCATGTGCAAAAGATGTGCCTTTTTTGCTGGAAATAACAGCTTAGCAGGGGTTACAGATAAAAACTATGGCATGAGGTTTTTTAGATATCTTTTCTTGTTTCAGCAGACTAAAGTTCTATTGAATGGATTACACTTCATTCGTCTAAGATGTTGGTGCATCTCATCGCACAAGACCAGGAAGGCCATTTCAAAGGCTTGAGAAGATTTGTCTAGTTTTGATCAGACAGTATTACCTTTATTCAGCAACATACAAAAATCAGTGAAGGCATGTGGAAAATTGATTTTTTGTTTACAGTGGTAATGAATGTTATCTGATATACAAAGAAATTAAACACTTCAGATAATGTTTGTTGTACTCTTAGCAATAACTAATGGCAACGTTAATACCATGTGGAACTGCTTTACTGCTTTATTTAATCTCTTTGAAGCTATTTCAAAATAACAGTGGTTCTTTATCAGTCACCAGACCTTTGCTGTTAATCAGATCTTTAATGCTAAAAGGTGTGCCGATTTTTTTTCCCAAATGCACTTGCTGTTTTTACACTACTGGAAGTCAGAAAGATTTCATTATTTATTTATATTATTTTTCATATAAATTTCTTCACATAAATTTCCTCATATAAAGTAATCACATGGAAGCCACTGGAAGGTTACCATATGGTAAGTGATGTTAAACTATGTGTGTAATCTCTTGACAAGCACAGTGTAAAAGCGGGAACTGAATTCATAAAAGGAAAGAAATTTGCTTAAGATCATTAAAAGGAGATCACCAACAGAATCTGAAAATGAATCTCTACTAGTTTCTTCTTAGTGCCAAGATAGTAAAAAAGTATTTTGGCTTCTTTCTCTTATGTAACTTCAGGAGCCCTCAGTCCCTCCATTCCTTAGCAGGAGAGCTTCTAGGGTACCTTTCAGTGGAACTCCCATCTACTAGTTGAGTAACTAAATTCAAATATGACCCCTATGCATCCTAGGACATTAATCAGAAAAGGTGTATAGGAATAACCAGAATTCAGAAGAATTTTACCTTTGTGAAACAAAAGAGTAACATTATGATGATGTCATGATAGCATCATATTATCTTAATGAATAATTTCTCTCTAATGTAATTACCTTCAGTTAATGTAATTACAATCCTAGAAACAGAAAATAAGACCACCTCTTTTCTTGGGCAGATGTTAGGGTGGGTGGAGTACATACATTCTGTTGGCACTTTCAAGAAATGACTATTGGAAGTAGTAGACTATTTCAGGAGTAGAAACATTAGTGATCTCAGAGCTGTTAGAATTCAAGTAGTGATGGAAATGCACCTATTCAAAGAGGCATGCCTCAGTCTTTTCTCCAGAGAATTTAGATATATAGATATATAAATATGTGCGCATACATATGTGTAGCTGTAACATAAACAGTACTTGCTACTAGACATCTCTCTACATTTTGTTAAAAGATAAATCTCTGTGTTGCT